>JASANB010003792.1:0-102983 GCA_030248155.1 Sabatieria punctata
TGTACTTCGTTCAGTTACGTATTGCTCCGGAACCCTATTTAGGGTTTCAGAAACCCAAATTAGGGTTCGGAACCCTATTTAGGGTTTCAGTAACAAAACAGGGGTTTTCGGAACCCTATTTAGGGTTTTTTGAAACCCAAAAACAGGGTTTCGGAACCCTATTTAAGGTTTTTTGAAACCCAAACTAGGGCTCCGGAACCCAAGTTGGGTTTCTAAAACCCAAATCAGGGCTTCTGGAACCCTGTTTGCAGGTTTACAAACCCAAAATAGGGTTTCCAAAAATTCCCCCCAGAATCCGCTAGGGGGAATTTTCTCCGAGAATCGGGCCTGGGAAGGAAATACCCCATTTCCCCCCAACTACATGTATGTTGTTTTTTTTTTTTTTTTTTTTTTTTGGGAACTAACATCCTTGCTTTCCTTGGTTTCGGAATCTGCCTCGGGTCCCCTTTTCGCAATCGAACCCCTGCTCGGTTGTTTTCACTACGTCCACGAACGCGACGTAAAGGGTTGAAATAGCTGGCCGCACACCCGTAATTCGATTAACTTCATATTGCAGCGATTGCAACGATCGCAGGTTATGATTTCGATAGTTTTCTCGATTGCATTAACGACATCCAGACTCGACTTCCAACCATTCTTTATAGATGGTGCAATGGAAGGAGGATTCACGTTCCGAGAACGTTTCCGATTTGCCGGTGTTACCGATATGCAAATTTTTGCCGGGAGATGGTTGTTCTTGTGCATGTTTTCCTAAATTCCAAATTCTGGGGAAGCATTTTCCATTTTTTAGATTTTTCATTTTCCAACTTTCCAACTTCTTGGGGAGGCGATTTGTGCCCGCCCGTAACGGGGAGAAGTAGGGGTGTGGCCTATGTATCTCCGGATCAATATTTACCCAATATTTACCCGGGCAGATTAATTTACCAGAAATCGACAAGAGATGAACTCCCTTGCCCTAGCCCATAGTTAAGTACTGTAAGTTGACTTTCTCATAAAATGCATGTTAATAAAAGTTCTGCTTTTAAGAGGTCATAGACATTGAAAAAGCCAGCAAAAGTACAAATCAAGCAACTGGGACAGCTACTGTGGCACGGTCCACCAAACAACAGAGAGCGAACTAAATAGGGCAATAGATTTTGCTGGTTCGTAGTCATCTCCCATTACACCGCATGGCGATTCGGTATAGGCCCTCGGGACAAAACATACATGGACCGCGGGGCGGGGGTTGGGAGGGGCTTACCTCCTCCCCTCGCCGGTCAATACCACCCCTTCGGTCGGCTATACCCCCTGAACCCCCTCCCGGAGGCCTCTGTATTACCTACCCTAGGCTCTCAGCCCCTAGACCCTATCCCCTCAGCCGGCCGCTACCTCCCCTCAGGAATTTTTTGGAAGAATTTTGTATAGAATAATTGTGATAAAAATATGCTTGGATTAGGTGAAGATGAGCTCAGACCCTATCAGCCCTCCCTCGGGCGCTCCTACTTCACTCAGCCCCCTCAGGAACTGAAGAATTCTACCCCACCTCAGCCGAAATGCTAGCCTATGACTACATGAAACTGATAATAATATTATAATAACTCTGATTATAATATAGATATAACTATTATAGTTATTCGCACACAACCTTTTCAACGACCTTTATAACGAAATTTTTATTAAAATATATTTTCGGGTATGAAAAACTGTAAAAACTATTTTTTTGACCTGATTTCTGCCTTTTCAGGAGTGCTGTCCAATCAAATTCTCATTTTGTACTATTTTTTACATGTACTATAAATGTGTACTATAATTGTACTATTTTGAGGGATATACCTACTTCTGGTGCGTCGTTGGTATCTCCCGATCAAAGTGGTCCACTGCCTGGACGGTCTGCACCCAAAGTGGTCCAAATCCAATTTTCTGATTGCTTCGGCTTCTGCAATGCTGTAAAGTCAAATAAGCACACACACATGCTCTGACGTAGAAAACCGAAGATTCGGA
The DNA here is from genome assembly GCA_030248155.1 of Sabatieria punctata. Taxonomy (NCBI): domain Eukaryota; kingdom Metazoa; phylum Nematoda; class Chromadorea; order Araeolaimida; family Comesomatidae; genus Sabatieria; species Sabatieria punctata. The sequence continues at coordinate 1,981 of JASANB010003792.1, forward strand.
TTAACCTATTGGAGCACAACCACTTTTAATGTGCAAACGCGTTCTTTGTTGGTTTCACACACAACGGTAACTCTTGCTGCTTGCTTTGTATCCGCCGGGCCACTAGCCAACTTAGAGGCAATCACCCCTGTCTGGAGTGCTTGATAGAACAATGCGTCCATGGCACGTAAATTAGGCACTTCAGCATTTCGATGTGCACGTTCCTCAAATTACTCCGTGGGAAATGAAAGATACTCTATAATTCCAACACTCTAGTTACACAATTAATTTACCAGAACCATTATGGCACACCTTCGATCCGGGCCTCAGATGATACCAGATAGTATAGCACTTGTAAGTGCAGCTAGTGGTACGCTATATGGCATAAGCCTGTTGTTGTTATTTCCCTGACTGTACAAGCACTGATTAAAATACTGATCTGCGTATGCAGCAATGGAAGGACCCAGCAAAATGAACTGTCAGTGGATCACTTGCTATTAGGGTATAAATATCGACAATGGTGATGACATAGTCTTCTGCCGAAACGATTGTTAGTTTTCTTTTTGGAATACTCTGCACATATTTGCAAACCAAAAATTTTAAAATAAATTACTTGCATACATGTAACAGGTCATCCGCCGATGGGGGGAGGGGGGTTGGGTGGGGGTCTGAGCCAAAATTTTGGGGGAGGGGGGTGGGCACTAAAAAACGCTCAAAAATCGAAAAAAATCGCAATTTTTGGGCTAAAAATCGCCAAAAATCCCTAATTTTGGCTGAAATACAGCTAAAAAGTGCTGTTTTGCAGGCGATTTTGGCAATTTTTGTGTGTGAAATTGTAAAAAATTGCAAAAATTTGCTCGAAAATTTACTTCCCAGAAAAATCGGAGGGGGGGGGGTCGGTGAAATCGTCTCGGGGGGGGGGGGTCCCCAGCCGGGGGGGGGTCTGGCCTCTGTGGGGTGGGGGGGCAGACCCCCCGGAGAACCCCTGTTACATGTATGATTACTTGTGCTTTCTTCTTTCGCTTTGCCAAGTACGCCTGCACTCGACATTTGTGTGTGTCACTCTGATGCCCAACAAACGCGAAATTGCACCCTTTTGGACCGAATTTCGCCAGCTTCGTATTGATAGATTATCTGTTTGATTTCTTCTTGCTCCCAAGGAACGCCGAATCCAGTCTTCGGACGACCACGGCAACGTTCCATCTATTATACGAGTGTATAGGCCATTCACAATCCACTCGGTTTCTGCTTTGTTAAAAAATTTTCGATTCTCTTAGATCCGTTCGTTTCTAGCTACCGTACTCGACATAGTCTTTGGTTTTTCAACACGAAAACATCTATCTTCTAACTACGGTAGCCAATTTTCAGAGATGGAATGGAAGTGGCGTAGCGGCGCCGCTGTTTTTCGCAAAAAGTGGCAATTGTGGGACACTATCCCCGCACATTAGCGAAAACCTAACTGATTAAGCTGAGGCTATGATTGATCCTAAAAGTACGTTTAAGTTCATCCTAAGCCTAATCCCGATCAATGTCGAAGCTTAAAACTTGATCACAGTGCTGAACAGAAGCTGTTAACTTCCAAATTGGTGGGGGTAGTGTCGATGTATCAAAATCGGAGCATCAGTGCGTCATGCATAAGTGAAATGCACGCTGCTTCCCTCGCAATTCGCCACGGAAACCTAGCTTAGTCTGTACAAGGTATAGATGTAGAATGACTTCAAGAATTTTTAAAGCACTGAAAAACACGTTTACTGCCAGTTCATCTAACGAACCAGTAACAATTTTCAAAAACAACACGAATTTTTGCTGTTCCGACGTATTTTCACTGTTTGCTAAGCCTCTGGCGATCGGTAAATAAATCTAACGGGCCGGGTAAATTTTGTTCGATTTCTGGTAAATTAATCTGCCCGGGTAAATATTGGGTAAATATTGATCCGGAGATACATAGGCCACACCCCTACTTCTCCCCGTTACGGGCGGGCACAAATCGCCTCCCCAAGAAGTTGGAAAGTTGGAAAATGAAAAATCTAAAAAATGGAAAATGCTTCCCCAGAATTTGGAATTTAGGAAAACATGCACAAGAACAACCATCTCCAAAAAATTTGCATATCGGTAACACCGGCAAATCGGAAACGTTCTCGGAACGTGAATCCTCCTTCCATTGCACCATCTATAAAGAATGGTTGGAAGTCGAGTCTGGATGTCGTTAATGCAATCGAAAACTATCGAAATCATAACCTGCGATCGTTGCAATCGCTGCAATATGAAGTTAATCGAATTACGGGTGTGCGGCCAGCTATTTCAACCCTTTACGTCGCGTTCGTGGACGTAGTGAAAACAACCGAGCAGGGAGTCCGATTGCGAAAGGGGACCCGAGGCAGATTCCGGAAACCAAGGAAAGCAAGGATGTTAGTTCCATACATGTAGTTGGGGGGGAATGGGGGGGTATTTCCCCCCCAGGCCCGATTTTCGGAGAAAATTCCCCCCCAGCCGGATTCTGGGGGGGGAATTTTTTGAAACCCTATTTTGGGTTTGTAAACCTGCAAACAGGGTTCCAGAAGCCCTGATTTGGGTTTTAGAAACCCAACTTGGGTTCCGGAGCCCTAGTTTGGGTTTCAAAAACCTTAAATAGGGTTCCGGAACCCTGTTTTGGGTTTCAAAAACCCTAAATAGGGTTCCGAAACCCTGTTTTGGGTTACTGAAACCCTAAATAGGGTTCCGGAACCCTAATTTGGGTTTCTGAAACCCTAAATAGGGTTCCGGAACCCTAATTTGGGTTACTGAAACCCTAATTTCGGTTATTGAAACCCTAAATAGGGTTCCGGAACCCTAATTTGGGTTTCTGAAACCCTAAATAGGGTTCCGGAACCCTAATTTGGGTTTCTGAAACCCTAAATAGGGTTCCGGAACCCTAATTTGGGTTACTGAAACCCTAATTTCGGTTACTGAAACCCTAAATAGGGTTCCGGAACCCTAATTTGGGTTTCTGAAACCCTAAATAGGGTTCCGGAACCCTAATTTGGGTTTCTGAAACCCTAATTTCGGTAACTGAAACCCTAAATAGGGTTCCGGAACCCTATTTTGGGTTACTGAAACCCTAAATAGGGTTCCGGAACCCTAATTTGGGTTCCTGAAACCCTAAATTGGGTTCCAGAACCCTAATTTGGGTTTCTGGAGGGCCGAAATAGGGTTCCGGAACCCTAACTTCGGTTACTGAAACCCTAAATAGGGTTCTAGAACCCTAATTTGGGTTCCTGAAACCCTAAATAGGGTTACTGAAACCCTAATTTGGGTTACTGAAACCCTAAATTGGGTTCCAGAACCCTAATTTGGGTTTCTGGAGGGCCGAAATAGGGTTCCGGAACTCTAACTTCGGTTACTGAAACCCTAAATAGGGTTCTAGAACCCTAATTTGGGTTCCTGAAACCCTAAATAGGGTTACTGAAACCCTAATTTGGGTTACTGAAACCCTAAATTGGGTTCCAGAACCCTAATTTGGGTTTCTGGAGGGCCGAAATAGGGTTCCGGAACCCTAACTTCGGTTACTAAAACCCTAAATAGGGTTCTAGAACCCTAATTTGGGTTCCTGAAACCCTAAATAGGGTTACTGAAACCCTAATTTGGGTTACTGAAACCCTAAATTGGGTTCCAGAACCCTAATTTGCGTTTCTGGAGGGCCGAAATAGGGTTCCGGAACCCTAATTTGGGTTTAAAAATCTCTAAGAAGGTTCCAGAAATGCATTTTAACTGTATTATGTCGAATAAAATGGGTTTTTTTGCACGTTTTAAAGCAAGATTAGCTTTTTTGAACATTTTAAATTAAAAATAGGGTTTTAAACGGAATTTTTGCACTTCAGACAGGATTTTTACCCCATTTTTAGTCCTCAAAACCCTGTTTTGAGCCCAAAAAAAGGTCGCTGAAACCCACTTTTGGACACCAAAAAAAGGTCGCTGAAACCCCCTTTGGGCATAGCCCTGAAACCCTATTTTGGATCAGAAAAATTCCCCCCAGCCGAAAACCCAGCTACATGTATGGTTAGTTCTTACTCTTGTGAACTGTTCGTTTCACACAACAAAAATTTGGGAATTTCTTTTAGGCTGTTAGTGGATTGGATTTTCTGTTGTGATACAGTGCGTATGTATGTGCAGTTTTAGTCATTTGTGATACTCCGTTTTCAATTTTCTTCTTACATTTTTGAATTTAGGTTATGAATTGCTAAATATTTGATACCCGTGCATTTTTACTTATACGTACGTACATATTTAATGGGGATTGCTTTTTTCTTAAAGTTGAAGTGTTTTCTCTTTTTTATCAGCACTGTGACTACGTACTGACGTGCCTGCAATTTAGAAATCGACTTCTGAGATCTATGCTCAAACATAAATAACCCGATTTACAGTCATAAACCCGACTCATAAACGAATAGCTTAGATTTAGGTTTGTTGTCAGGCCACCGAAGGGCAGTGATGACAAGTAGATAAATGGGTAGGATCATGGAATGGGAAGGCAAAGGGAGTCTTTGTGCAAGGCCACAGAATACGAGTTCTTCAGCTTTAGATTGCCAGGGATGGACGTGCACAAAGTAACATTTTTACATTTCGACTTATTGAATGAAACAATTTTGCAACAAGCAATCGTTTCCAGCATGAGCTGTTGCGCTTGGCCGCGTCGGTGGCTCAGTGGGTAGCTCGCTGCCTCTGAGTCACGGCGGCCGCTGCATCCCTAGTGGTTGTAGTGGTTCATCCTCTCGGCGTGGCAAGTTTCTTGCTGCAAAGAGTTGGTCGTCGGCACAACGCTCCACCCAGGCCACCGAAAACTGGTTACAGCGAGTAGATAAAATGGGAACCAACTGGATCTGCCACAGCACCGAAGCCGCTCCTACAGCATGCCAACTTGGAGAAAGAGCAATGACGTCAGGAGTTGTCCACGGAAACCGACAAGGCAGGGGGGCCTCTCTCGCTCTAGGGGCGGACCTAGCGGACGTTGGGAGCCGACATCACCATGACGTCAACGCGCCAGGGACTTTCTTAGTACCTGGCGTCCAACAGCATGGCTAGAGTGGCTGGCAGTGATAGAAGGGAAACGTCCGAGATGACGAAACTACGGGGGTTGCGCAATGGATCGCAAGGTCTGAGCGTAGGGCCGAAAGGCCCCCCCCCGCACATCGGATCGGATCGGAGCTGTTGCGCTCATTTACTTAATTTTGCCCTATTAGTTGCTTATTTCTCTTCTCTTATGGTGTAACTTGCAATTTTCCAACTTTCCTACTTTCGGGGTACTGTTATTTTAATAGTGAAATTTCATTTTAATTTAATATTAATATAATAGAACTAGCCGATTTTAATTTTAATTTAATATTAATATAATAGTCCCCTGTTAGTTTTAATTTAGATTTAATATTAATACTATTAAATAACAATTTTAATAGTATTTTAATAGTAGATTCTAAAATGAACGTAAAAAATTTTGGACACACTTTAGCGAATTGGTGAAACAACATCTTTTGCTTGAAATTGCTAGTGTAAGTTGAAAATTTAATCAGAGATCCAACTTAGAAGCATTTTTCTCTGCAAAGTCATGAACATTCTTTTTAAAATGACTTTGTCTGAACATGGTTTTAAGCATACATGTAACAGAGGAGTCTGGGGGTCTTCCCCCCAGCCGACTTAGGCAGCCCCCCCCCCGGATGCCCCCCCCGAGACGATTTTTCCGACCCTCCCCCTCTCCGATTTTTCTGGCAAGTAATTTTTGAGCAAATTTTTGCGATTTTTTGCAATTTCAGACACAAAAATTGCCAAAATAGCCTATAAAACAGCACTTTTTAGCTGTATTTCAGCCCAAATTAGCGATTCTTGACGATTTTAGCCGAAAAATTGCGATTTTTTGCGATTTTTAGTGCCCAACGCCCTCCCACAATTTGGGCTCAGACCACCCGGTCGGCGCCAGACCCACCAACCCCATCCCCCTTCCGCAGATGACCTGTTAAGATATTCGAAGTTGCATTCGAACAGAACCTAGGCATTAAAATTTGAAAGAAAATATTGCTGCATAGTTATAGAGACATTTTTGACAGGAAAAGACTGTTACATAGGTTATTGAGTAGATTAAGGTCCTTTTGTCATTCATGCCTATTGGTGAGAAAAGTTCCACAGTTTTCAAGATTCGAGATTCAGAGGGCTGTCAGACACCTTTAATTTTTATCATTTTCTGAGGTAAAATTCTGATTTAAATTCTAGTATTGTAGGTAACTCCTTCATTGTGAAACAAGGTCAAACTATTAAAATGCTATTAAAATACTATTAAAAATAAATTTTAATATGCAGCCCCTCTTTGTATTTTAAATTTAATTTAATATAATAGTAGGCCTTGTATTTTAATATTAATATAGATTTAATACTATTAAAATGGCACTATTAATAATAGTTTTATTTTAATATTAATATATTAAAATAACAGTATTTCGGGGAGGCGATTTGTGACATTGGAAAACCCGGAAAACTTGGTGTACCACTGTGTACCACAGCGTACCGCACGTCCTCACCGTTTCCGTTTTCTGGGGAGGCGATTTGTTTGGGCGCGTATACAAATCGCCTCCCCAGAAAAACGGAAACGGTGAGGACGTGCGGTACACAGAGGTACACCAAGATTTGCGGGTTTTCCAATGTCACAAATCGCCTCCCCGAAAGTAGGAAAGTTGGAAAATCGCAAGTTACACCATAACAGAAGGGAATTAAAGCAGTACTAAGGGCAAAATGAAGCAAATGAGCGCAACAGCTCATGCTGGAAGCGATTGCTGGTCGCAAAATTGTTTCATTCAATAAGTCGAATATAAAAAATCTTACTTTATGTAAGTCCATCTCTGGCAAGTTAAAGCTGAAGAACTCGTATTCTGTGGCCTTGCACACAGACTCCCTTTGGTTTCCCATACCACGATGCTACCCATTAATCTACTTGTCATCACTGCCTTTCGGTGGCCTGACAGCAAATCTAAATCTAAGCTGAAATAGATTCAGAGTCGCGTTTATGACTGTAAATAGGGTTATTTTTCTTTGAGCATAGAACTCAGAAGTCCATTTCTAAATTGCAGGCAGCGTCACTACGTAGTCACAGCGATGACCAAAAGGACAAAACACATTAACTTAAAGTAAAAGCAAGCACCATTATAAAATTTATATGTAAAATGCATGGGTATCAAATATCTAGCAGTAGCAATTCATAATCTAAATTCGAAAATGTAACAAGAAAATTGAAAACGGAGTATCACAAATGACTAAAACTGTACATACATACATACTGTATCACAACAGAAAATCCAAACGGTTGGTGTTATCTTGTGCGGAAAGAGATAGGTAGGCACAAAGCTGCCTTCAGTGCTATATATCAGCCTGTAAGTGAAGTTTACGAAATACTTACATGCATAGTGCATGTAAGTGCTCAACTGCTGTTAGAATAGGCACTTGTGCAGCTAAAATGCGACAATCAGATGTGATGAACGCAGCGAAGCACAGACGAAAACTCCGCAAACATAGCCATTCTTGGAATGCCATTCGGTGGAACTCTTGGAAAGACATGAGTCTATTGTGATGGTGGGATCTCATACCGTTGCCGAATTGCCGGCGTTACCGATATGCAAATTTTTTTGCATCCGTGTGATGTTGATTGCTATGTGCATATTTTCCAAATTTCCATTTTTTATATTTTCCATTTTCCAACTTTCCAACTTCTTGGGGAGGCGATTTGTGCCCGCCCGATTTGTTTGTATACGCGCCTCCCCCGTTACCCTCTCGCGTCGCGCGGCGAACTGGCCGGCCGAGCGAAGAAAGAAAAAGGAAGCTAAGTAGGGAGTGAGAGCAGAGGTGAGGTTGTACTGAGAGATGACGGTGTGTGTTAGTTAGTTACGTGGTAGGTGGTATGGCGTTAAAATTTATTTTTAATAGTATTTTAATAGCATTTTAATAGTTTGACCTTGTTTCACAATGAAGGAGTTACCTACAATACTAGAATTTAAATCAGAATTTTACCTCAGAAAATGATAAAAATTAAAGGTGTCTGACAGCCCTCTGAATCTCGAATCTTGAAAACTGTGGAACTTTTCTCACCAATAGGCATGAATGACAAAAGGACCTTAATCTACTCAATAACCTATGTAACAGTCTTTTCCTGTCAAAAATGTCTCTATAACTATGCAGCAATATTTTCTTTCAAATTTTAATGCCTAGGTTCTGTTCGAATGCAACTTCGAATATCTTAACAGGTCATCTGCGGAAGGGGGATGGGGTTGGTGGGTCTGGCGCCGACCGGGTGGTCTGAGCCCAAATTGTGGGAGGGCGTTGGGCACTAAAAATCGCAAAAAATCGCAATTTTTCGGCTAAAATCGTCAAGAATCGCTAATTTGGGCTGAAATACAGCTAAAAAGTGCTGTTTATAGGGCTATTTTGGCAATTTTTGTGTCTGAAATTGCAAAAAATCGCAAAATTTGCTCAAAAATTACTTGCCAGAAAAATCGGAGGGGGAGAGGGTCGGAAAAATCGTCTCGGGAGGCATCCGGGGGGGGGCTGCCTAAGTCGGCTGGGGAAGACCCCCAGACTCCTCTGTTACATGTATGCTTAAAACCATGTTCAGACAAAGTCATTTTAAAAAGAATGTTCATGACTTTGCAGAAAAGTGCTTCTAAGTTGGATCTCTGATTAAATTTTCAACTTACACTAGCAATTTCAAGCAAAAGATGTTGTTTCACCAATTCGCTAAAGTGTGTCAAAATTTTTTTACGTTCATTTTAGAATCTACTATTAAAATACTATTAAAATTGTTATTTAATAGTATTAATATTAAATCTAAATTAAAACTAACAGGGGACTATTATATTAATATTAAATTAAAATTAAAATCGGCTAGTTCTATTATATTAATATTAAATTAAAATAGAAATTTCACTATTAAAATAACAGTACTTCCGAAAGTAGGAAAGTTGGAAAATTGCAAGTTACACCATAAGAGAGAGAAATAAGCAACTAATAGGGCAAAATTAAGTAAATGAGCGCAACAGCTCCGATCCGATCCGATGTGCGGGGGGCCTTTCGGCCCTACGCTCAGACCTTGCGATCCATTGCGCAACCCCCGTAGTTTCGTCATCTCGGACGTTTCCCTTCTATCACTGCCAGCCACTCTAGCCATGCTGTTGGACGCGCCAGGTACTAAGAAAGTCCCTGGCGCGTTGACGTCATGGTGATGTCAGCTCCCAACGTCCGCTAGGTCCGCCCCTAGAGCGAGAGGCCCCCTGCCTTGTCGGTTTCCGTGGACAACTCCTGACGTCATTGCTCTTTCTCCAAGTTGGCATGCTGTAGGAGCGGCTTCGGTGCTGTGGCAGATCCAGTTGGTTCCATTTTATCTACTCGCTGTAACCAGTTTTCGGTGGCCTGGGTGGAGCGTTGTGCCGACGACCAACTCTTTGCAGCAAAAACTTGCCACGCCGAGAGGATGAACCACTACAACCACTAGGGATGCAGCGGCCGCCGTGACTCAGAGGCAGCGAGCTACCCACTGAGCCACCGACGCGGCCAAGCGCAACAGCTCATGCTGGAAACGATTGCTTGTTGCAAAATTGTTTCATTCAATAAGTCGAAATGTAAAAATGTTACTTTGTGCTCGTCCATCCCTGGCAATCTAAAGCTGAAGAACTCGTATTCTGTGGCCTTGCACAGGACTCCCTTTGCCTTCCCATTCCATGATCCTACCCATTTATCTACTTGTCATCACTGCCCTTCGGTGGCCTGACAACAAACCTAAATCTAAGCTATTCGTTTATGAGTCGGGTTTATGACTGTAAATCGGGTTATTTATGTTTGAGCATAGATCTCGAAGTCGATTTCTAAATTGCAGGCACGTCAGTACGTAGTCACAGTGCTGATAAAAGAGAAAACACTTCAACTTTAAGAAAAAAGCAATCCCATTAAATATGTACGTACGTATAAGTAAAAATGCACGGGTATCAAATATTTAGCAATTCATAACCTAAATTCAAAAATGTAAGAAGAAAATTGAAAACGGAGTATCACAAATGACTAAAACTGCACATACATACGCACTGTATCACAACAGAAAATCCAATCCACTAACAGCCTAAAAGAAATTCCCAAATTTTTGTTGTGTGAAACGAACAGTTCACAAGAGTAAGAACTAACCATACATGTAGCTGGGTTTTCGGCTGGGGGAATTTTTCTGATCCAAAATAGGGTTTCAGGGCTATGCCCAAAGGGGTATTTCAGCGACCTTTTGTGGGTGTCCAAACGTGGGTTTCAGCGACCTTTTTTTGGGATCTAAACACGGTTTTGCGGACTACAATTGGGGTAAAAATCCTGTCTGAAGTGCAAAAATTCCGTTTAAAACCCTATTTTAATTTAAAATGTTCAAAAAAAGCTAATCTTACTTTAAAACGTGCAAAAAAACCCATTTTATTCGACATAATACAGTTAAAATGCATTTCTGGAACCTTCTTAGAGATTTTTAAACCCAAATTAGGGTTCCGGAACCCTATTTCGGCCCTCAGAAACGCAAATTAGGGTTCTGGAGCCAAATTTAGGGTTTCAGTAACCCAAATTAGGGTTTCAGTAACCCTATTTAGGGTTTCAGGAACCCAAATTAGGGTTCTAGAACCCTATTTAGGTTTAGTAACCGAAGTTAGGGTTCCGGAACCCTATTTCGGCCCTCCAGAAACCCAAATTAGGGTTCTGGAACCCAATTAGGGTTTCCAGTAACCCAAATTAGGGTTTCAGTAACCCTATTTAGGGTTTCAGGAACCCAAATTAGGGTTCTAGAACCCTATTTAGGGTTTCAGTAACCAGTTAGAGTTCGGAACCCTATTTCAGCCTCCAGAAACCAAATTAGGGTTCTGGAACTCAATTTAGGGTTTCAGTAGCCCAAATTAGGGTTTCAGTAACCCTATTTAGGGTTTCCAGGAACCCAAATTAGGGTTCTAGAACCCTATTTAGGGTTTTTCAGTAACCGAAGTTAGGGTTCCGGAACCCTATTTCGGCCCTCGAAACCCAAATTGGGTTCTGGAACCCAATTTAGGGTTTCGGGAGCCCAAATTGGGGTTCCGGAACCCCTATTTAGGGTTTCAGTAACCCAAAATAGGGTTCGGAACCCTATTTGGGGTTTCAGTTACCGAAATTAGGGTTTTCAGAAACCCAAATTAGGGTTCCGGAACCCTATTTAGGGTTTCAGAAACCCAAATTAGGGTTCGGAACCCTATTTAGGGTTTCAGTAACCGAAATTAGGGTTTCAGTAACCCAAATTAGGGTTCCGGAACCCTATTTGGGGTTTCAGAAACCCAATTAGGGTTCCGGAACCCTATTTGGGTTTCAGAAACCTTAGATTAGGGTTCCGGAACCCTATTTAGGGTTTTAATAACCGAAATTAGGGTTTCAGTAACCCAAATTAGGGTTCGGAACCCTATTTAGGGTTTCAGAAACCCAAATTAGGGTTCGGAACCCTATTTAGGGTTTCAGTAACCCAAAACAGGTTTTCGGAACCCTATTTAGGGTTTTTGAAACCCAAAACAGGGTTCCGGAACCCTATTTAGGTTTTGAGACCCAAACTAGGGCTCCGGAACCCAAGTTGGGTTTCTAAAACCCAAATCAGGGCTTCTGGAACCCTGTTTGCAGGTTTACAAACCCAAAATAGGGTTTCAAAAAATTCCCCCCCCAGAATCCGGCTGGGGGGGAATTTTCTCCGAAAATCGGGCCTGGGGGGAAATACCCCCCCATTCCCCCCAACTACATGTATGGAACTAACATCCTTGCTTTCCTTGGTTTCCGGAATCTGCCTCGGGTCCCCTTTCGCAATCGGACTCCCTGCTCGGTTGTTTTCACTACGTCCACGAACGCGACGTAAAGGGTTGAAATAGCTGGCCGCACACCCGTAATTCGATTAACTTCATATTGCAGCGATTGCAACGATCGCAGGTTATGATTTCGATAGTTTTCGATTGCATTAACGACATCCAGACTCGACTTCCAACCATTCTTTATAGATGGTGCAATGGAGGAGGATTACATTCGAGAACGTTTCCGATTTGCCGGTGTTCCCGATATGCAAATTTTTTGGAGATGGTTGTTCTTGTGCATGTTTTCATAAATTCCAAATTCTGGGGAAGCATTTTCCATTTTTTAGATTTTTCATTTTCCATCTTTCCAACTTCTTGGGGAGGCGATTTGTGCCCGCCCGTAACGGGGAGAAGTGGGGGTGTGGCCTATGTATCTCCGGATCAATATTTACCCAATATTTACGCGGGCAGATTAATTTGCAGAAATCGAACAAAGTTTACCCGGCCCGTTAGATTTGTTTACCGATCACCAGAGCTTAGCAAACAGTGAAAATACGTCGGAACAGCAAAAATTCGTGTTGTTTTTGAAAATTGTTACTGGTTCGTTAGATGAACTGGCAGTAAACGTGTTTTTCAGTGCTTTAAAAATTCTTGAAGTCATTCTACATCTATACCTTGTACAGACTAAGCTAGGTTTCCGTGGCGAATTGCGAGGGAAGCAGCGTGCATTTCACTTATGCATGACGCACTGATGCTCCGATTTTGATACATCGACACTACCCCCACCAATTTGGAAGTTAACAGCTTCTGTTCAGCACTGTGATCAAGTTTTAAGCTTCGACATTGATCGGGATTAGGCTTAGGATGAACTTAAACGTACTTTTAGGATCAATCATAGCCTCAGCTTAATCAGTTAGGTTTTCGCTAATGTGCGGGGATAGTGTCCCACAATTGCCACTTTTGCGAAAAACAGCGGCGCCGCTACGCCACTTCCATTCCATCTCTGAAAATTGGCTACCGTAGTTAGAAGATAGATGTTTTCGTGTTGAAAAACCAAAGACTATGTCGAGTACGGTAGCTAGAAACGAACGGATCTAAGAGAATCGAAAATTTTTTAACAAAGCAGAAACCGAGTGGATTGTGAATGGCCTATACACTCGTATAATAGATGGAACGTTGCCGTGGTCGTCCGAAGACTGGATTCGGCGTTCCTTGGGAGCAAGAAGAAATCAAACAGATAATCTATCAATACGAAGCTGGCGAAATTCGGTCCAAAAGGGTGCAATTTCGCGTTTGTTGGGCATCAGAGTGACACACACAAATGTCGAGTGCAGGCGTACTTGGCAAAGCGAAAGAAGAAAGCACAAGTAATCATACATGTAACCGGGGGGTCGGGGGGGTCTGCCCCCCCACCCGACTTAGGCCACACCCCCCCCGGATGGGGACCCCCCCCCCCCGAGACGATTTCACCGACCCCCCCCCTCCGATTTTTCTGGGAAGTAAATTTTCGAGCAAATTTTTGCAATTTTTTACAATTTCACACAAAAATTGCCAAAATCGCCTGCAAAACAGCACTTTTTAGCTGTATTTCAGCCAAAATTAGGGATTTTTGGCGATTTTTAGCCCAAAAATTGCGATTTTTTTCGATTTTTGAGCGTTTTTTAGTGCCCACCCCCCTCCCCCAAAATTTTGGCTCAGACCCCCACCCAACCCCCCTCCCCCCATCGGCGGATGACCTGTTACATGTATGCAAGTAATTTATTTTAAAATTTTTGGTTTGCAAATATGTGCAGAGTATTCCAAAAAGAAAACTAACAATCGTTTCGGCAGAAGACTATGTCATCACCATTGTCGATATTTATACCCTAATAGCAAGTGATCCACTGACAGTTCATTTTGCTGGGTCCTTCCATTGCTGCATACGCAGATCAGTATTTTAATCAGTGCTTGTACAGTCAGGGAAATAACAACAACAGGCTTATGCCATATAGCGTACCACTAGCTGCACTTACAAGTGCTATACTATCTGGTATCATCTGAGGCCCGGATCGAAGGTGTGCCATAATGGTTCTGGTAAATTAATTGTGTAACTAGAGTGTTGGAATTATAGAGTATCTTTCATTTCACGGAGTAATTTGAGGAACGTGCACATCGAAATGCTGAAGTGCCTAATTTACGTGCCATGGACGCATTGTTCTATCAAGCACTCCAGACAGGGGTGATTGCCTCTAAGTTGGCTAGTGGCCCGGCGGATACAAGCAAGCAGCAAGAGTTACCGTTGTGTTGTGAAACCAACAAAGAACGCGTTTGCACATTAAAAGTGGTTGTGCTCCAATAGGTTAATCCGAATCTTCGGTTTTCTACGTCAGAGCATGTGTGTGTGTGCTTATTTCACTTCACAGCATTGCAGAAGCCGAAGCAATCAGAAATTGGATTTGGACCACTTTGGTACAGACCGTCCAGGCAGTGGACCACTTTGATCGGGAGATACCAACGACGCACCAGAAGTAGGTATATCCCTCAAAATAGTACAATTATAGTACACATTTATAGTACATGTAAAAAATAGTACAAAATGAGAATTTGATTGGACAGCACCCTGAAAAGGCAGAAATCAGGTCGAAAAAATAGTTTTTACAGTTTTTCATACCCGAAAATATATTTTAATAAAAATTTCGTTATAAAGGTCGTTGAAAAGGCTGTGTGCGAATAACGGTAATATTATATCTATATTATAATCAGAGTTATTATAATATTATTATCAGTTTCATGTAGTCATAGGCTAGCATTTCGGCCGAGGTGGGGTAGAATTTTCAATTCCTGAGGGGGGCTGAGTGAAGTAGGAGCGCCTGAGGGAGGGCTGATAGGGTCTGAGCTCATCTACACCTAATCCAAGCATATTTTTATCACAATTATTCTATACAAAATTCTTCCAAAAAATTCCTGAGGGGGAGGTAGCGGCCGGCTGAGGGGATAGGTCTAGGGGCTGAGAGCCTAGGGTAGGTAATACAGAGGCCTCCGGGAGGGGGTTCAGGGGGTATAGCCGACCGAAGGGGTGGTATTGACCGGCGAGGGGAGGAGGTAAGCCCCTCCTTAACCCCCTGCCCCGCGGTCCATGTATGTTTTGTCCCGAGGGCTCATACCGAATCGCCATGCGGTGTAATGGGAGATGACTACGAACCAGCAAAATCTATTGCCCTATTTAGTTCGCTCTCTGTTGTTTGGTGGACCGTGCCACAGTAGCTGTCCCAGTTGCTTGATTTGCAATTTTTGTTGGCTTTTTCAATGTCTATGACCTCTTAAAGCAGAACTTTTATTAACATGCATTTCGCGAGAAAGTCAACTTACAGTACTTAACTATGGGCTAGGGCAAGGGAGTTCATCTCGTCGATCCGGCTAAAATTTCACGAGCATAAACTAGACCACGTCGACGTACGATAACGATCGGGTATATTTGAAGAAAAACACCCTCCTAGAACCGGAGCTACACACTACAGTTGGTAGGTACCGCCCAATTTCAGGTAAGTCCAGGTTCAGGTATCTCTAAAATCCAATTTCAGGTTCAGGTACATTTTTCAAAAGTACCCAGGTGTCAGGTTCAGGTTCAGGTACTTTCAAATAAAGACACAAATTTTCGGCTATGAGCTAAATCAATAGCGCTCCTGTTCCTTTTCTTAAGAAAACGATCCATGTTCAAAGCAATCGAAATTTACAAACTAACAATTCGACAAAAACGAGAAAAACGCATGACAACTTTTTTGTGGTATGACGGACCGATCGCCATTGTAGTAGGAAACCCCACGCACTCCACGAACGTTCATTTCAAACTCTAAGTTCCGATACTAAGTTATAAGGCTCAGGCTTACAGAAGTTCTACTAGCTGACGTATAAGCTTACATACGTTCAACAACTAAAGGTAGGCTTAGGCTTAGAGGGAGACAAGCTTTCATAAAAGCAATTTCCGAGGGGGGCTTTTCCTATAATCGCCTTCATTTTTAAGTTACAGTACACGTACATTGTAGGTGCAGATAATGTGCATTAGACGCTTCACGCACACCATCTTTAAGAACAAAACTGTAGAGCGTCAAGCAATATCTGATCTAACCAATTTCAAAAGTTGACAGTACGTGCTCTTGTACCGTGAAGTTTAAGACAAGAAAAACCTGAAAAGTAGGTACCGACCTAGTAGGTGTCAGGTAAGTACTTTTATTTTCAAGTAGGTTCAGGTTCAGGTTCAGGTTCACAATTTTCAGGTTAATACCCAGGTTTCAGGTTCAGGTTCAGGTATACCTACCAACTGTACTACACACATCCCCTCACAGTTGGCTCACCAGCCGGTTTTGGACAAATTTTTGAAACTCTAACGACCGAAATTCAAACGTGTGCCGTTCGCGTATTTCTAAACCGACAGCTTTCGCATGTGCAGTGCGCACCAATCGATAGCTATTTCAAAATACTTTAAATCCCCCACTCATTACCGTATCTTGCCTGGTTAGCGGATCACTATCAGTAGCCATGTTTAGTCTGTTTTGGAAGTGCAACCAATAACCTCTAGACTTAAAGCAGAACCAAAGTTTAAGTTTTCAAGACACTTTACAGACCATCTTTTCGGGTCTGGTTTGTCTTGCAATGCTGTTTTTTAACTGTAGAATCGCAAGTAGATGAAGTACATGGCTATATTGCGTTTGGGCCACTTCGGTACCGTACGCCTTTGCCATGGTCTATTTGGACCATTTTGGGTGGGATATACCAACTACGCACCGAGGGTAACGTACTGGAAGATGACTCGAATTGCAACTTTTGAACTCAGAGGACCGAATGTGGTATCATGACTGCTGACGATCTCTTGATTATTATTTTACACATCAACATCTAATTGCTGCATGCTATATTCAGCTTTACCTTAGATACGTTGTTTTGGTCTCGAAACAAATTCTGTAAAACGTGCGCACCCAAATCTTTAAACTAAAATTGTAAATCTTTAACAAATATGAACGAATCCGGCATCAAACAACTGCGTTTCACTTCTGTATTATTGCATTCAGGGTTGTATATTTTTCCGAAAAAAACCTCGGCCTGTTTTTTTCCAGTTTTTTTCCGGTTTTTTTCCTAAATCGCGGAAAAAAACTCCAGCCCAAGTTCTGAGTATCCTAGGCTGGTTTTATGATTCCTAAGGGGGCGTGCAAAAATTACGTAATGGCATGAGGGGGGAGGGGGGTTTGCCAAAAGATTACTAATCATTACGGTGGGGGGAGGGGGGGGGTTGACGACTTCATTACGTAATTTTTTTTAAGTGCAGAAATCACTAAGTGGTCATAATTTTAATTGTTTTTACGCACACTACACGTACATGTAGTCTCGATTTGAAGCCATTGGGCTTACATTTTCTCAATTTCACTTAGATGGACGCTTAGATTAGAGAATAGCTACGTTTAAAGTCAAGGCTTTCCAATTTTTCAAATGCTAAATGGCAACAGTGACTTTTGACTACTGTTGCTAAGTAAATTATAATTATAATTTTAATTATATTTTTTAGAAAATTTACTAATACAAGTAAATTATTTGGTAAGTAAATTATAATTTAATTAAATTTCTACGAAAACAGGCAAAGTTAATTATAATTATAATTTGCAAATTATACTTACCAAAAATAATTTACTTAATTTACTTAAAATATACTTAATATACTTACACAAGCCTAGCTACTGCTGAACCTTTTTTGCAAAATGCAAGTGTTGCATGAGTGTGCTTTCGGCATCTATACCTTTCAATGGCAAGCCATACTTTACAGTACAATTTTCCCGGGATCCCGCCCGCCCACCGCCTTTCGTCTTTGCGCTGGTTTCTATTAATCTCCCTAAAAACAAACTACCATACATGTAACAGGTCATCCGCCGATGGGGGGAAAGGGGGTTGGGGGGGTCTGGCGCCGGCCGGGGGGGTCTGAGCCAAAATTTTGGGGGAGGGGGGTGGGCACTAAAAAACGCTCAAAAAATCGAGAAAAATCGCAATTTTTGGCCTAAAAATCGCCAAAAATCGCTAATTTGGGCTGAAATACAGCTAAAAAGTGCTGTTTTGCAGGCGATTTTGGCAATTTTTGTGTGTGAAAGTGTAAAAAATTGCAAAAATTTGCTCGAAAATTTACTTGCCAGAAAAATCGGAGGGGGGGGGGGTCGGTGAAATCGTCTCGGGGGGGGGGGCCATCCGGGGCGGTCTGGCCAACGTCCGGTGGGGGGCAGACCCCCCAGACCCCCCTGTTACATGTATGCAAACTACTCCGTTTTATCTGCTGAGCAAAAAGTGGATATCAGGTACTTTTTAGCCAGTTTTGCTATGCGATAGCATATGCTCAGTCTCACAGGCATTGTCTGTTGTGGATGCAAGCAGAAACTGACTGGAAAGCCTCTTGCGATTGAGGTTCTAATTGTGACCAACTGTCATTATTACTGTTGACAGACATAGGCTATCATTTCGACTGCTAGGTGAAAAATTTTCAATTCTAAGGGGCTGGCTGGAGGGTGTAACGGCGGCTGATGGGGGTTGAGAGGATGGTAAGCTAAAAAAGTCCGATTTTTCGCTAGAAGTATGGTTATTTGGCTAATTTTTCGTTTGAATAGGTTGAATTGAAATAAGCTAGTCTGAGCTCATTCACACCTAACCTAGCCATACTTTCATCAAAATATTCTTCCAAAATACCCTGAAGGGGTAGCGGTAGCCTGAGGGGCAGTAGGTCAGAGCCTGAGCCGGGTTAATCCCCTCGCCCTTAACTCCCTTTGTCCATGTCTGTTGTTGACGTAACCTGTGATACCCTCGTTTGGTTTTCATTCTGATAACTGTTATAGCATCCTTGCTTATTTGGAAGCAAAGCTGAAGGTGTTAGTCACCAAATTCAGGCCTATTTTAAATATACTTAATGTACTTAATTTAATTAAATGTGGTAAGTAAATTATAATTAAATAAAATTTCTCTCAGATATGGTAAGTAAATTTTAATTTAATTATATTTCTCTGGGCATGTGGTAAGTAAATTATAATTTAATTATATTTAAAATAAATTTACTTAGCAACAGTACTTTTGACATCTGTGTGATAAGAGTTTATAAGGGTATACCACTTATCGACTCGATCTTTTACAGGGTTCATGCGGCTTTTACAGAGCAAAACTTCCTGACCAAAGTCAAATTTCCCTGTCCAATCAGAGTGAGAACACTCTAACAAGGGTGAGAAGTTTTTAAAAATTGGCTCTGAAAAACGCATTTAAACGGTATTCTGAGGGTAAAATTTACAGTTATAGTAGCTGTGGAAAGTCAAAAGTCCCATTTTCAAAAGGGTGGCGAGAGATGATTCTACTTGTATTGCTATCAATTTTTCCCTGACCGGACACCAAATTCCCTGAATTTTCCCTGAAATTTATAAAATTCCCTGACTTTGCATGACTCCCTGACTTTTCGGGTCCCGCACGAATTCTGTTTTATGACCATCGATCATCAGTAAAGTGATATGGCAGCGCAGCCCTAAAATCAATGATAAAACACTTTGGTTTCAACTTTAACAAAAAGCCACCCAATGATGGCTTCTATGTAAAACTAAGACTATGCGTACATATATGTAGTTGTAGCTCATCAATAAAGAAAACGAAGAAAAATATCAATTGTTACTGTATACAGATGTTATTTTATTAAAAACGTCATTTTACATGGAATTGAACTCAAAAATTTGGGCTCTATCGCTTCAAAAAATTGAAATTTCGGGGGGGGGGTAGCCGAATTATTACGTAATTAGGGGTGGGGGGTCAGAAAATTATTACGGGGGATTATCCGGGGGGGAGGGGGGGTCCGAAAATGGGCAAAAATACCATTACGTAATTTTTGCACGCCCCCTAACGCTTCCTAGCGCCTTCCTCAATCTTGTTAGACCAGAAATACACGTGTTACATTGATATAAATCACGAAACAGGCATGAAACAGTGCCTGACAGGTTCCATAAATAACGCTATATGCAAATTTTCTTACAGCAGTTTGCATTTTTGTTTTTTCATGCCAAATTTGGTCTTTTTTGTTGTTTTTCTAACAGTTTTGAGTCAGTATGGCCTATTATACATAGCAAAAGTCCATTTTTTAAACGAAAAATGACGTAAATTAGCTATTTTTAGCTTGAGTTTTTTTCCGCGATTTATGTTTTTTTCCGACCCTTAGGAAAAAAACCGGTTTTTTTTCCGGAAAAAAACAGTTTTTTTCCGGTGTTTTTTTCCCACCTCACAACCCTGATTGCATTATACACTAACACACCAGCGCATCCATAACCAATTAGTGCATGCTATCTCAGATTACGCACTCTCGTCATATCGCTTACTTCATCGATTATCAGCCGATCTCCCCCGAAAGCAAACCTAGAAAACTTGCTACAAAACTCATACGCATAGACGTACATTCGTTCCCAAGGCCAGATCGGTAGATCATTACTCTAGCTACAGAATAAGCACAGTTAGAAAGAGTGGGATAGAAATCCCACGACGGTAGCCCATTTTAAACGACGATCATCACAATGAAAAAAATAGAAAAGAACTTTGTAAGTCATCTTTTGAAAGATGGCTACCAATTTTGCCATATGGGTAGGCCTACCGGAGAGTGCTGCATAGGGTACCCCTCCAGATAGCGTACCCGGGGTACACTAACTGGCAGTTAGTGCCGGATTGTGTACCCAGGGTACACTATTTGGAGACAGATTTTATGTCATGGGTGTCCAAAATTTCCAACATTATGGTAGATTTAAAGCAGGTCTGCGTATACTTTTTGCGAATTTTCAACCGTTTTTACTGATACAAACCTCACAAGAATGGAAACTTTGACCAACCACTCTCATTTTCATGGCAGAAACAGTAATCTCGATTGGAAAATTGCATTTTTGCTCAGAAATCGTGAAAACAAGCAGTTTAACATGATTTGGCTAAGTGCCAGTTAGTGTACCGGGTACACTATCTGGATCTCATTTTTGTTGCAGAAAATGCTAAGTGCTGGTTAGTGTACCCGGGTACCCAATGCAGCACTCTCCGGTACCTTATATGTATATTTTGGCGCACTTACTTTCAGAGATACTTGAACAACAAATCAAAAAAATATAAAGAATGAAAATGCGCGATTTCGGTATCCCCGTACTAAAACAACCATAGCATTCAAGTCCGCTGACAGATATGTCTACCCAAGAGCGTATAGGTAGATATGACAATTTGCCATCGATTAAGCATAAATATAACAATCTTCGTCCAAGCCCCAGGACGGTGGCCCTCTTTAAACTAAAAATGGCCAAAAATGATCTGCACTTGAATGAAAAACACTAGTCTTTGCAAGTAGTGATCACCCTACCTACTGAGAAGTTCGTTAGTTGGAAAATGGAAAAAATAGAAAATGCTCCACAGCAAGTTGGAAATTAGGAAAACATGCACGAAAACGACCAATAGTGTCAACATAACAAACAACTCAGGTTTGTGATATGATAAATGAATCCAAAACGAGTTCATCTTTATCAGAAAAGCTCGAAAAATCAAAAATAATTTGCAACAATTGGTTGGTGGACGCTTCTCCGAATCTTGTTGGACAGACTGCCCTCTTCGATCAGCCATTCATGCCACCAGCTGATGCTGGTATCTCTTGGAGGCTCCAGTTCTATCCCAATTTGCAGGCGGAACAATCTCAATACTTTCGGTCCACTCAAACTTCACAGCGCATTTTGCACGTTCCTTCACGGAAAAGCTATCACAACTGCTAAAAATGTCGGTTTGTGTTGAAAAGTGAATAAAGCGTCAACTCACTATGGTTTAAGAATCTTTTCAACACTCAAACACTAGCCTAATCACCCAGAAGCCAAATATGTTTATGGCCAATGTTGGAAATTTCAGTCTGCGGTAGAATTGCCCGTTTTCAGGCATTTCGTGATGAAATAAGTTGAAATTTTAAACAGTAAAATGCGAAGTATATCCACATATCATACCCAAAAATCAGCCGATTCGATCCACAAACAAAAAAGTTCTGAGCTTGCGAAACCCGGCGGGATATGTGAATCACCCTGTAGTACCCGGGGTACTATAAATGGAGACAGATTTTTATTCTGAAATGAGCTGTTATAAATACAAAACGTGCGACAAATACAGTATTCTTGCCGGTAAACCTGGTTTGTATGAAGAAAAACAGTAGATAATGCAATCATAGAGGTTCTGATGTATGTACTGAACGGGATTTATGGACGGGATAACCTATATTTTACATCAAATCGGTAATTTGAGCAAAGAACTTCACATACTATTGTTAGTTTCTTATAGAGCAGATTTCGTAGGTGCCATATATAGTACCCGGGTACTATAAACAGCACTATACGGTACTTAGTTCTTGGGATATTTGTCCTCAAAGTCAAAACAGAGATTTTTAGCAATGAACAAGAGTGATAAAGAACAACCCGGCAGATTTTTTAGTTTTGCAACCATGAATCTCAACCGATTTAAATGAATCCTCTTTTGAAAGAAAGATTGATAAATTCTTCAAAGATTGGTGCAATTTGTATTGAGATTCACAGCTTAGTTCTTGAGATATTTGCCCTCAAAGTCGAAACAGATTTTGGCAAAGAACAAGAGCGATTCCGTTGCACTTCATAATAAAGCAGATTCCTACTGCTGGAGGCTATGACACTTTACTGTTGAAGTAAGCCGAGTTTGTGTGTCACCAGTAAAGCCTCCATTAGCATTTAGCAGTAGCAGGAATCCGTTTTATAACGAAGTGCAGTGGAATAATAGAAAATCGCTCTTGTTCACTATGTTTCGTTTTCGCCTGCTTGTGTTGCTTCTTCCACGGCTGTCCGGTTCCTGTCGCACTTCCTATCGCACTACTCGTCGCGGTGTAGTAGTCGGTGCAGCAACAGAATCCTTTTATGCCGGGGCACACAAGAATTGTCAACTGCCAACTAAACAGCAAAGTGTTGGCCACAAAACACACTCGTCCTAGAGACGCAGAAAGACCGAACCGCAAGGCAGGTGCGCGCGGAGAGGAAAGTGATGAATTTAAACACAGCACCAGGCCTTGCCATTCGGCCGCGCCAAAACACACACACACCTCTGCAGCCGGGTGTGTGTCTGAGCCAAGAGCAATCGATATTGGCTCAGCGGCCGAGACAACAGCAATACACCACAACAGCGCGCCGACCTAGACACGTACGTACAGACACGTACGTACAGCAAGACTTGGATATGTACATGCACCAACATATCAACACCTTTTCTTCTTAAAAAGGCCGTCTTCTTCTAGCTGTAGTCCCAGTCCCCATAGCGATCTACTGGTCTTCGTTCTCGGAGAGGGTAACGACGCTCTGCTAGCTGGCGCTCGTTTTCGACCTCTCTCTGGCCGGTCTCGATCTCCACTAATTCGGGGTTAGCTGGGTGGTCCGGCACACGCTGCATATTCCTGGCGTTCCACAGCTGACCGTCTGACAGTCGGTAGTTGTATCTGCCCAAAACGGCCATCACTACGTAGCACTTCCGGGACCAAGGCGACTGTCCCTTGGGAGTGTGGCTCCTCTTAACCCGAACGCGTTGTCCCTTGTAGTACATCTGCCGCCAGGGTGGTTCCTTTTTGACTCCTTCCTGGGTGTTCCTGCTCGAATTTGTTTTGTTAGCAACCGTTTTTCGAGCGCTTTCCAAATCCTCCCTCTCCTCCTTTTTGGGGCGTGACTGACGGCAAACTTCAAAGGCGAGGCGCGGCCTGCGTCCAAACAGCTTTTCTGCGGGGCTCTCACGCTCACCCTCCTGAGCTGTAGCTCGGTAATGGCACAGAATTTGCGTCAGGCCTTCTTCCCACTCCTGAGTGTTGGTGAAGGTTTGGATATGGTGTTTCAGGTACCGGTTGAACACTTCCACGAATGCGTTCTGCTGTGGTGTGTAGACTGGAGCTTTCTGGTGGAAAATGTCCCTCTCCTGTAGGAATTCCTCAAACTCCAGACTGACGAACTGTGGTCCATTGTCCGTGAGAATCCTAGCAGGGTTGCCATACCTAGCAAACACCTGCTTCAACCACTGGATGATTTTCTTAGATGACGTGTCAGTGGTGCAGAGGATTTCCGGGTACTTGGAGTAGTTGTCCAGCAGCACCACTACGCACTTCTTGTGGGCTGGGGCTGTCTCAAACGGACCTGTGATGTCCATGGACAGTTCTACCCATGGTTCTTCCGGTGTATAGAGATGCTCTCCTCGTGTGGGCACCTTAGGCTGCGACTTGGCGGAATCCAGGCAGGCACTGCAGTGGCGTACAAACTCCTCGCTCTCTGTAGCCATCCCCGGCCACCAGTAGCTTTCTCTGAGCTTGCGCTTGTAGCGAACGATCCCCGGGTGTCCCTCGTGGGCCTTGCTGAGTAGTTCTCTTCGGAGTGGACCTGGAACGACGATCTGGTTGTTGTTTCGCAACACCAGTCCTGTTTTGTCCTCCACCGAAAACTCGTCCTTCATCCTGGGATAAGGCAAGTTGCAAAATTGGCCGGGCAGTTTGGCTCGGTTTGGCCAACCCTCCAGGCAAAATTGCTTTACTTTGCTCAGCACTGGGTCGTTCTTCAGAGCTTTGGCGATTCTTCCGGCTGAGAATCCCAACTCCTTAACGCAACGAATCACTCCACTGGGTGCAGGATCGGTCTGCAGGCGTGACAAGACATCTGCCATGTGATTGTTGTCACCGGGCACGTACTGCACATCATAATCGAATACATTGAGTCTGTGCACCCAACGTTCGAACTTTTGCGATTTCCGTTGGTTGGTTTGTCGATGTAGCAGTGCTTGTAGCGCTTGGTGGTCAGTTCGAAGCGTGAAGTGTCTGCCCAGCAAGTATTTCTCCCAATACTCGCAGAAAAACATTGCCGCATAGGCCTCCTTTTCGGTGGTGTCCCACTTTCGCTTGGTGGCGTCCAGTGTATGGTGTCCAAACGCGACTGGGAATTCTTGGCCGTGATGCACCTGAGACAGCATCCCACCAATGCCATAACCGGATGCGTCGGTAGTGACAAAGGTCTGCTTTAAGGGATGAAACATCTTAAGGCGCAGCCCCTTCGGTCCGCCAAGCAACTGTTTCACTCGTTCGAACGCCTCCTGAGTCTCCCGACCCCACATGAACTTCGTGTTAGCCCGTGTGAGTGCTCGAATTGGCTCCAGCTTGTCGCACAGTGAGGGCATGAACTTGCTTAAGTAGTTGACAGCTCCTAAGAAACTCTGCACGTCCTTGACGTTTTTGGGTGGTGCCAGCTGCCTCAGACTCTCCAGTTTGTCGGGATCTGGCCTGACACATCCTTTGCAGATCACATGGCCCAAGAACTTCACTGATGGCTGAGCAACGACGCACTTCCTTAGGTTGAGGCGTAGGTTCTTCTCATTTAAGCGTTGTAGCACCTGTTTCAGGCTGTCATCGTGCTCCTTCCGATTCGCTCCATACACCAAAATGTCGTCGATGTATGGCTGACACCCTGGCACACCTTCCAACGTTTCGTGTACCAGTTTCTGGAACACTGCTGCACTGTCCCTCAGTCCCATCGGGAGTTTCTTGTAAGCGTAGTACCCCCATGGTGTGGCAGTTGTTGTGAGCAGCTGGCTGTCCTCATCCAGTTCTGCGTTGAAGTATCCCTTTAGCAGATCGATTTTGCTGAAGACCTCCGCCTGACTGAGTCTGTTGTACAGCAAATCCTGGATGTTGGGCAGCGGGTACAGCACTGGATCGATGTCCTTGTTGAGCGGACTCAAATCACTTGTTATTCTGACTGATCCGGGGTCATCTGGTTTCTCCACGACCACCATGCCGTGTACTCGATCGGCATGCTCAACTCGCTCCCAGATGCCTTGGCGTTCCATCAGCTCGACGGCTTCTTTGGCTCTCTCCTCAAAGCGCACTGGGATCGACCTCACAGGCTGTCTGGGTGGCGTCTTTGCGCCTGATTTGAGCCGAATTCGGTGTTTGAAATTTGGGTAGGTGCCGACCTCCTTTTTCGTCAGGTTAGACAACTCCTCCAGCAGTGGCAGCAGTCCGGCCGTCCTCCAAGTTTCCAGCGCGTCTGGCTGCGAATTTTGAAGCGTACTGGGCGTCTGCTGTTCCCTCATCACTCGACTGGCTACTCCCGAGTCAGGTTCCAGCACAATTGCGCATCTGGGGTCCTCCTTGATAGTGGTGCTGTTCGAATCCAGGTCGATTTGCACTCCTCCCAGTGCACGCAGCGCATCCATGCCCAGTGTGTTGTTACATGTGTTCTTAAACACATACACTGGCACTGTCACCGACCGTCCTTGTAACGATAACTGCGCCCTGAATTGCCCTCGGGTAGCGATAGTAGAGTTGTCGAAATTCTCGAGTCTCCCGGCTGGCTTGACTGCGGTCCATCCAAAGCACTTACGCCACTCGGATTCCTTGATTCCAGTAACGTCTGAGCCCGTGTCCACCAACATCCGCAGCGTATGACCCTTCTGGTCCTTATCAGGTGTGATTAGCACCTGACATTGTACTGGTTGGTGTAGACCACGAATGGAGGCTCCTCTGCCATTGGTGATGTCCCTCACTCGAATGGCCCGGTTTTTGTTGCTGGATCCTCCTGACCGGCACATCTTAGCGAAGTGGCCCACTTTTTTGCATTTGTGGCACTCCTGTCCCTTCGCTTGGCACGATTCGGCGTTAGCTCTGTGGCCATGTCTGCCACAAGCTGTGCAGGCATCGGCTGCACTCGACTTCCTCCCGGCAGATGGGTTGGAATTCCCTCTGGGCGTGGCGGCGGGCTGGTAGGGGCGTCCTTTGCCTCCTCTCTGTCCTCTCCATCCTCCACGCTGATTCCTTCCTTGACTGGCCGCACCGATCTGCGCAGGTCGACTTCCTGTCAATTTGGCAGCATCCTGGCGCGCCGTCTCATCTGCTTGCGCGACCTCCGCGAATCTCTCCAGGTTGACGTCCCTCTGGCTTAGCAACTTCTCCTGCGTTTCCCGGCAACTCAGTCCTTTGACCAACTGAATGGCCAACAGGTATTCCGTCAGGTCTCCCTCCGTGATGACACCGTCAATGACTGGGAAGCTACATTGTTGTATCAGCAGGCGTAGCTCCCGCAAATAGTCAGCGACTGGCTCACCGGAATGTTGAGTCCTCTGCAGGAAGTCGAAGTGAGCCCTCACTGCATTGGTTGGACGATGAAAAATCCTCCTCGCCGCTCCCAGGAACTCCGTGTAGGTAGTCTCGTTGTTAGCAAATTCCCTCTGGCTGGAGAATTGCGAGAGTGCGGCGGCTCCAATGTAGGACCTCAGAAACTTCCGTTTTTCCTGATCACTGAGTTTGCCGTCGGCCGGTCGGGTTTCATCGATTCCTTCGAGGAAGTCGGTGAACAATCGTTCCCACAAAGGCCATGACAACTCGGGTGACTCGCCCGAGCGTGCCCAGTAGCGGTCCGGTGGTGGCAGGTGTAGTTTGCTAGGTCCGGGTTGTGCCATCGTCAGTGAATGACTGGGAACTTAGTTCCAGCCTGGAGATGCACGATTCCTCCTCCGGGGTGCACGATTCCGCCTCCGAGATGCGCGATTTCCACCTCCGAGATGCGCGATTTCCACCTCCGAGATGCGCGATTTCCACCTCCGAGATGCACGATTCCACCTCCGAGATGCACGATTCCTTCCACGAGAGGCACGGTCCACTTCTGGTGCGAATCCGTTAGTTTGTCGATGCGGTTCCGGCTGGTCGAAAAGGCAACGCCGTAGTTTTGTCGATGCGGTGCCGGAGCTGGTGGTCCCTCATCAACGAGCGAGACGCCCCCGATTATCCGTCGTCAACGAACCAGGCGTCCCCGATTTCTTCGTCAACGCACGAGACGTCCGGCAGGCTCCCCCGTCAACAAACGCAACACACGTCACTCGGCCTCCACTGCACACGACACACACGGCGCTCCCCGTCCGGAGCAAACGACACGCACGCACGTCCGTCCTCAATGGAAAGAAGTTTGTTTAGCAAACAGACTCACTGCACAGCACCCGGAGAATCTTCCTTGTTGTCGGCGGTGGCTGTCCAGTACTGTTGCTAAGTAAATTTATTTTAAATATAATTAAATTAAAATTTACTTACCACATGCCCAGAGAAATATAATTTAATTAAAAATTACTTACCACATCTGAGAGAAATTTAATTTAATTATAATTTACTTACCACATTTAATTAAATTAAGTATATTAAGTATAATTAAAATAGGCTTGATTTTGGAGGCTACCATCTTCAGCTTTGCTTCCAACTAAGCAAGGATGCTATAACAGTTATCTAGAATGAAAACCAAACGAGGGTATATCACAGGTTAAGTCAACAACAGACATGGACAAAGGCGGCTGAGGGGTTTACCCTCGCAGGCTCTGACCTACCCCTCCTCAGGCTACTGCTACCCCCTTCACGATTTTTTGGAAGAATGTTATGATAAAAGTATGCTTAGGTTAGGTGTGAATGAGCTCAGACTAGCTTATTTCAACCTTAAAGGAAAAAGCCAAAAAACCTTGATTCTGGCGAAAAATCGGACTTTTTGGCTTACCATCTCACCTCATCAGCCGCCGCTACCACCTCCAGCCAGCCCCTCAGATTTTGAAAATTTATCACCCCTAGCCGAAATGATAGCCCGTGTCTGTCAATAGTAATAATGACAGTTCGTCAGAATTTTAATAAGAAAGCCCCAATCTTAAGTGGCTTTCCAGTCAGTTTCTGCTTGCGTCCACAACCACAACAGATAAAGACAATGCCTGTGAGACTGAACATATGCTATCGCATAGCAAAAATGGTTGAAAAGTACCTATAGGCACTCTTAGCTCGGTGGATAAATTGGAGTAGTTTGTTTTGTGGGAGATTAAGAGAAACAAGCGCAAAGACAAAAGGCGGTGGGCGGGCGGGCGGAAAATTGTACAGTAAGTATGCCTTGCCATTGAAAGGTATAGATACCGAAAAGCAGGTGCTCTGCTCACGAGCACTTGCATGCTGCCAAACAAAAAGGTTCAGCAATAGCAAGGCTTCTGTAAGTAAATTAAGTATATTTTAAGTAAATTAAGTAAATTATTTTTGGTAAGTATAATTTACAAATTATAATTATAATTAACTTTCCCTGTTCTCGTAGAAATTTAATTTAATTATAATTTACTTACCATATAATTTACTTGTATTAGTAAATTTCTAAACAATTTAATTAAAATTATAATTATAATTTACTTAGCAACGGTACTGTCCAGCTGGGTTCGAATTGCACATCGGTCGCCACTGTTTCGTTTTCGCCTGCTTGTGTTGCTTCTTCCACGGCTGTCCGGTTCCTGTCGCACTTCCTATCGCACTACTCGTCGCGGTGTAGTAGTCGGTGCAGCAACAGAATCCTTTTATGCCGGGGCACACAAGAATTGTCAACTGCCAACTAAACAGCAAAGTGTTGGCCACAAAACACACTCGTCCTAGAGACGCAGAAAGACCGAACCGCAAGGCAGGTGCGCGCGGAGAGGAAAGTGATGAATTTAAACACAGCACCAGGCCTTGCCATTCGGCCGCGCCAAAACACACACACACCTCTGCAGCCGGGTGTGTGTCTGAGCCAAGAGCAATCGATATTGGCTCAGCGGCCGAGACAACAGCAATACACCACAACAGCGCGCCGACCTAGACACGTACGTACAGACACGTACGTACAGCAAGACTTGGATATGTACATGCACCAACATATCACACTACCAAACTCACTGTTTTGATTTTTGAGAACGAATATCTCAGGAACTAAGCAGAGCACATTAATGAAAATTTCAGCAATCTTTTAAGAATTTCTTTACCTTTCACTTAAAAAAGGACTCATTGAAATCGGTTGGGATTTGCGGTTGCTACAGCGAAACAGCTGCTGGGTTGTTTTTTGGCTGACCTTGTATACATTGTATGTACGACAGATAAATAAACAGCGCAGTGGTGTACAATCTATGTATTTGTCTGCGTCCACCGTTAAGTTAGTGCGCTTTATCATACGATACGATTGCTGTACGCGTATAGCTTATCTCTAAATCAGTTTATAGATGGAGTTCAACCAGACATGTGTCGTATCAAATCACTACCAAATTCAGCTGAACAGAAGCGACAGGTTCAGGGAGTTTTTCCTCTACCATCGTCCCATTGGTTTATTGATCGGTGGCTGCTTCCTAGTCAATCTCCTCTTCGTTATATTCTCGATAATTGGGCTAAAAAGAGGCTCGCTGCCGCCGAAACTTTACTATTTTCTGCTGAATCGCTCGGTGGCATCGTCCTTGAATACGATCAGTGGATTTTTGCTCTTCCATTACACACCTTTTGAATCCAAGTCCCAATTTTTTAACCGAGTCTTGTGTATAATGAGTTTCCATTGCGTCAGCATCACCTATGCAACTATTTCGATATTGAAGGCAGCGGCAGTAGCGCACCCGATTTGGGCAAAGACGCACGTTACTAATCGACTATGCTTGGTATTGATTGGCCTTATATGGTTCTGCAGTCTGTCAGTAACTGCAGTGATTGCCATACCGCAGGAGATTTATGCCATTTCGGCAACTGGAGACAACGCAGATTTTATTTTGGCAATTCAATTGTTTTCCACGGCCAATGTGATGGTTTGCTATGCGGCTGTTTTCATTACTCACGCAATCACTATGATATCTATGTGCAAGAGAAGGATCCAAATTAAGGTTAGATTAATCTGTTAATACTGTACAGTCAGGCTCTTACCGGTACCGAGGGTATGCGTACCATATATGGCTCAGCTAAAGCTAAGCTACAGAACTTGCATGCCTAGCTGCACCTAAGACTTGAGGTAAGGCCTTGAAACCACCTGGGTCGTTTTTGCGAGAGGAGTGCCGAAGCATTCTGTGGCATGGGGACCGGCGGCCTTTCCCACAGACAGACTTCCTTTAGCTTCCCGCCTGACGGTGGTACCCATTTATCTGCTACCATCACTGGCTTTCGGTGGCCTGGCTTGAGCTTTGCTATCGCTAAGTCTCCAGTCAGACTGGTTTCGAACCCATCAACCGCTAGAGGGATGTTTGGGCCGCCCTTTACTCAAGGCAGCGAGCTAACCACTGTGCCAACGACGCACCCTCACGTTTGGGCACTGTGGTTGTACCATGATGCTCCTAACTTCGGTGGCTGAGGTGGTACCACACCATATACAGTATGGTACCACTCCATTTAGTTTCATACCATACTATGATATTCCAACCGTACCTTATATGGTACTGGCACCCATTTTGATAGGGGTACCATATACATGTATGGTACTACCACAGATCCCGAATTTGAATTTGAATAAGAAGGCTAAAATCGATATTTCAAGCTGGCAGGCTTTTAGAGCTAAAAAGAAGCAGAAAGGGCTTCTAGAAACATCGATTTATCCTAAATTCCGGCAGTGTAAATGCCAAATTCGGTTACCAAAGGCCTTCTATGGGATTTTTAAGCTAACAATTGGAAATTCGTGAGTCAGTTTGTTAGCACTGAAGTCGCTACCATTACTTGTATCTGGGGTCAGAGGGAACGGTACGGTCACTGACTTTTGTTTCTGGGCGGTTTAGCGTTTTCAGCTGGGGTAACCCCAAACCCCCTAATACATGTAGAGTGCATAAAGACTATAATATTAATTAATGTAATAATTCTTATTAATATTTTCAGAAAATTTCAAGGAAACCCGGCTGCACTTGGGTTCGTACGTTAAACTGGCAATCAGTATTCACATAATCATAATTTTCTTCTTTCCTACAGTTCTATTGTCTCTATATGGAAGTATAGTTTTGCTGACCGATGGTGTCTGTGGTTTACTGACCAATCCAGCTCTGGTTGACCTATCGCTCTGGGCAGTCTTGTTCTTGCTGACTGGCATGACCCTTGACCCTAGCTTCAACGCCCTCACTGACCCAAAGTTCAGGTCGTTGATCAGCTGTGTGCTCTGCTGCAAGAATAAACGCTTTGACAGCGTACGAACACCTGAATTGGAATCTGTAAAAATGTTATGATCAATAAATAAAATAAGCAGGAAAAGGAAACTTTCTTCGTTCTTTATACTAAAGAAACTCGTTACAGCTTTGTACCTAGTTAGTTGTTGATGACCCGTCACACTTGCGTTCCAGTATTGCTAATTTCGAAACACTACCGATTATTGCCTTTATCTCGGTTGGAACCTCCATTTTTGTAATAATTTTTGGAAAGGGTTTCGACTCGCCGTCAAGACTGGTGGCTCGAGACAAACCCTTTGAACGGCAGGACAGCTTGTGTGCGGATTTACTGACGTTCGGTTGGGCCGGTGGTGATTAACGTTAGGGCGTCTTGATCTCAGCCAAAGGTCAAAATGACGGCTCCGGACGACCGACCAACACTTTGTCGTTCCGTTACACTACACTTGACCGGGTGTGGTTTACAATTGAAACGTTCAGACGAAGAAATAGAGATGTTCACGAGCCTAAAAATCGCGGCCCGATTCTGAGCTCGTTTAGGTCAGCTCGTTTGTGCGCACCTCCAAGCTCGCTCGAGCTCGGTTCGCGGGCTTTAAATTTGGCGGAAAACTCGAAAAAATGGAAAAGTAACCACGTTTCTTGAGTTTTTTCTGATCAAAACATGCAGAAAGCATTGGGAATATACAGTACAGATAGATAAAAAATGTCCCATCGCTTATTCGGCCTTCACTCAAACGTTTTGTTCTCAGTCACTTCTTTACCGATTTGGCTCAAATTTTCAGCAAAAATTAACAACATGGTTGGCTAAATATTCTGCAAGTCTAGTGCCAAAATTCCGACTCATACAGGTTTTATGTATGCAGGGTGGTCCGTTTAATCAACTCGACCGAAGCCTAAAGGAGTTAGGCTCCGGCCGAGTACTGGGGCGCTGCCTAGCTGGAGGCTGCGCACGAATACTCGGCCAGAGCCTGAACTCGGGCGCAGCCGGTAACACAAAACACCACTCTATTAGCAACTCACTAAACTGCTTGACGCATAGTTTCGGCCTGTTCTTTCAGAATTCAGCTTGTTGATGAAGTAGTGGCAGAGTTTCAACTGCTTCCTGTTGCTGCCACCTTTCGCACACCTGATCAACTGACTTGCCCATGGTTTCTGGCAAATAGAGCCACAAAAATAGCAGACAGAACGGATCAGCGACATTGCATATGAGCAGAGCCCACGCGCCTAGCAGTTCTCTCAGTGGAGAGAAAGCCAACGATTGCCAGCAGCCCCCCAAACCGTGACTCACCACTCTCACAGAAGATGAAAGTGCTCTAACTGCCAACGGACTGATTTCAGACACAACACATGGACCCATCACCACTAGACCTGCCGAGTAGGCAACAGAAATTACAAACATTGACAGAACAGCCATAACTGATGCACTGTTACCAATCTGCCAACACGAAAACAACACCAGCAAACCTATATCAGCTGCAAGAATTGAGCAGAAGAAATGCGACCGGCGGGAAATTCGAACGGAAGTCAGGGCTAAAGCACTAAGAGCACCTATGCCTGAAGCACTGAGCAGTGTTATCCCACTGTACAGAGCTGCTTTGTGTACAGGTAGTTGAAAGCCCAAGCGCAAAACCTCGCATCCGTAGCAAACCATTATATAAGCTCCACCGCCAGAGTTTGTAGCCGAACCCACTGCCAACGACAGAAGCACAGGCCAGAAGAAAATCTTTCTTTTGAATATCTGCTTTAATGTCACACTGCCGCCACCTTGAAGTTGCTGCTGCGTTTGCATTTCTCGTTCAAACTGCTGAAAATCAGCTGAACAACCCTGATAGAAGAGCAGAGATTGTCTGGCTTTCTCTGGAACGTGTTTGACCGAGTACAAAAATTCTGGCGACTCATGTAAATAGAACACGCCGCAAAGCAGGTAAATCAGGGCGAAGAGAGCCGGGAAACTAAAAATGCACACCCAATACTTTTCGCTGCCCAGAAGCTGGGGCAAACCGGCCGCCGCTCCAAGACATTCCCAGATCGGAGTGCCAATTAGCGAAATACTCAGACAAAATGCTCTGTTCGAAGTGTTGGCGCATTCGTAAATGAACACGCTGACAAATGAGGTCAACGCACAAGCAGCGCCACTGAGAAAGTGACCGAAAATCAGCAGCTCAATGGAGTTCAGAGGCAGGGAGACAGCCATCAACACTGAACTGATGATTGTGAGGATTGGTTGGAGAATGCAACAACAAAAATTGCGACCCAGCCTGTCGCCCAGCGGTTTGATGAGCAAAGAACTGCATACCCAGCTTAATCCCAAGGTTGTGTTTAGAAGCGCCCAGGTAAAAATCACTGCCATTTGAGAGTGCCAGTTGAAACGAATCAGCGATCGGCCAATGAATGCTTTGACCACTTTTTCCATCGGGTTTAGAAGTGCAATTTGGTAGCAATAGATTTCACTGAACACTCCGTGAAGCAAAGATACCAAGTATATTCGAGAGTTCATTTTGCGTTATCGAGAAGTGCTGCACCAGTTAAGATTAAATCGCTCGGGTACTACCGGAGTTTTCCACTTATAAGACCTGGTCTTATAACTGGAAAATGCCCAAATTTAGGGTCACTTTTTGGCGCCCTTTTGAAGACCATGGTCTTCTAACTGGAAAATGTTATTTCACTGCAAACAAGGGTTTTTGGCCAAAAGTTGAATTTGTTTTTCACCTACATTGTTGTTCCAGACATGCCACACCATTTTACGCTTGACTTGTAGAACTTTACTTGAAATTACAAAAAGAAATTTAGTGTTGAAGCTAGTGTTGTTATGACTACTAGTCAAAGTCAAAGTGATAGTTAATACTTTTGTGATATTGCAGTCAAACGGCCAGGTAGTCAAAGTCAAAGTTTGACTACCTTCGTTACCATAAATACGTAGTCAAACGAAGGCCAGGTAGTCAAACCGTTTGACTATGACTACGTTTTGTTATAAGAGGCAGGCTTTTCAAGACTATTTTAACCCTTTTTGCTGTTTACAACAAAAATATATTACAAACTTGAAACATTTTTAAGCACTATAGAACACCAAACAGAGTTTTCTCTAAAATTGTGAAACAATGAAGGGATGGGTCAGTCAGTGAATCTCTGGTGGTTCTACATTATGACATACAGTAGCCACTTGATGCAGACCAGGGAGCAAAAGCTCCCAACTTGTCCCCGAGAGTCGGGGAGAACCCCTTGTCCTTCTACAGTATCCAGGCGTCAAAATACAGTATACCCCCTTGTCCCTCGCTTTCGGGGACATGCTTTCCTTGCCTCGCGGGACAACTTTCTGCCCCGGAGGACAGCTTCTTGCCTCTCCTCCTTGACAAACCCCCCTTGTCCCGGGACAAGCTCCCCCCCTTTCTCCCGGGACAAGTCCCACCTTGTCCCTGGGGCTTGTCCTGGCTTCTCCCCAGCCATGTCCCCGTCGGGACATCTGGAACACTTTGTCCCCAGAGGAGGTGGTTGTCCCGGTTTGCATCAAGCGGGTAGAATACACTTTTTAGTTAGGGGTCGTCCATAAACGACGTCGTTCCAAAATCCCTATTTTTGGACCCCCTCCCACCAAACTCGCCTTGCGTTGTTTTCGTTTTGCCCCCACCCCCGCGATAAAAGTGCAGTACACACAGTACTGTCATGTTTTCTTGTTGTCATACTGTACAAACAATTGAATGTATCCCTACAAACCAGTCTATGAAGCTTTTCTATATGTAGAAACCTTTGACAGAATGTGCTTAAATCGAAAATAATAGAATCAAAGTTCCCTAGAATTCCGAAAAAGCGTTGTCGTTTTTGCTAACTCCATCCTCCTCCTGGTGGTGCGTCGTCTATCGTAGCATTTCAGCCGACCCCCCTATCCCCTCTGGAACGACGTCGTTTATGGACGGCCCCATAGAGAAAAGTCAAAAATTTTCTTGGCTTCACATAAACGGCGTTTTATTCTATTTTACGGCGCTGTTTGCCAAGCATGTTGCTTTGTTTTACAATGCAAATTTTGAAGAGAAAAGAACGATTCTGTGATACTTTTTAGTGGTCAAACTACTCTTTATTTCAGATTATTGATTTAGTCACAAGCTTTTCTGACTGACGTTTGGTGACTGAAACACAATAACTGAAAATGTCAATTTGGGTCTGTTTCTAAAAGTAGTCAAAGTAGTCAAACCACTGCTCATCATAGTCAAATGGTTTGACTACAATATAGTCAAATTTGACTACTTGGGTATTGTACTCAAACCAGCGGTAGTCATAGTCATAGTCAAACGGAAAGTTTGGTATTGTAACAACACTAGTTGAAGCGTAGCAGGTACCGTATTGTGTTCAAAACAAAAATCAGAATCATGTTTTACCTATATTATATACTTCTTCCTTTGTTTTTTCACGATGCACAGCTTTTGTTTAGTTTAAAAACAGATAATTTTGTGCTAAAATCGGTTAATTTAACTAAGACCATGGTCTTTTAACTGGAAAATGGGTGTCAATGAACCCAGTTTTCTGATCACCTATTAGAAGACCATGGTCTTATAGCTGGACTGGAAACAAAAACCTAAAACAAATAAGACCATGGTCTTCTAACTATGGTGGTCTTATAAGCGGAAATCTCCGGTACTAGACCTAGTTCCCAACCAAATTTTAGTTTGTAATTAGTGGTTAGTAGTCCAAGCTTTCAGGCTTTTCAGTTTGTAATTAGTCGTTAGTAGTCAATTTGTAGTCCCTGGCGGCTGTGCAAAAATGACGACATCTGTTTATGGAGAGGGGATTTTGGGCACTAAAAACACTAGAAAATCGTGCAAATCGCAAAAAATCGCTAATTCGGGCTCAAATACAGCGAAAAATGGGGTCTGCCCCACCCAACTTAGGCCAGACCCCCCGGATGGGGACCCCCTCCGATTTTTCTGGGAAGTAATTTTTTGAGCAAATTTTTGCGATTTTTTTTACAATTTCAGCAACAAAAATTTCCAAAATCGCCTGCAAAACAACACTTTTTAGCTGTATTTCAGCCCAAATTAGCGATTTTTAGCCCAAAAATTGCGATTTTTGCCATTTTTGAGCGTTTTTAGTGCGCAACCCAAAATTTTGGTGGGTTTTTAGTGCCCAGTCCCCTCCCAAGTTACAGTACATGTATGAGGCAGACCTCCCTCTGTTACATTTATGGATTTTGGACAATCTAGCCTTAAATCACTGGATGATCTTAATAGTTGTCATTTATGTATGAACTTATAATTACAGTACAACTAAATTTGATGATCAATGAACTAAGATGCCAAGAAATGTTTATAATTTCTGTGATTAATGGAAAATTTTCGCGTTTTTTGTAAAATTTTCACTTAAACTGTTATAAAATAACTGTAAACAACCATGCAGATTTTACGATTTCTGACTACGAACTCGGGACGAAATAATATGTAGTTAGTGATCAATTTGTAGTCAGTGGATTTAGTTTGTAGTTAGAGTTAATTTGTAGTCTCATTTTCAATAAAGTCAGGTAGTTAGTACTTAGTAGTCTTTTACTTTGTAGTTAGTAGTCACTAGTAGGTCTATGTATTACGTACTACCTCTCTTCTGTCTGCAACAACCTTCTCTACGCTGTTAAATTAATGCTTTATCATATGTTTGCTGTACGCGTATGTAGGCTTATCTGTAAATCAGTTTATAGATGGAGCCCAACCAGACATGTTCGTTATCGTCAAACCGCTTCGAAATTATAGTAAACAGAAGCGAGAGATTCCGGGACTTTTACCTCTACCATCGTCCCATCGGTTTATTGATCGGGGGCTGCTTCCTAATCAATCTCCTATTCGTTCTATTCTCGATAATCGGGCTAAAAACAGGCTCACTGCCTCCCAAGCTTTACTATTTTTTGCTGAATCGTTCAGTGGCCTCGACACTGAAAACGATCAGTGGAATTTTGCTCTTCCATTACACATCTCTTGAATTCAAGTCCCAATTTTTCATCCGAGTCTTGTGTATGATGAGTTTCCATTGCGTCAGCATCACCTATGCAACTATTTCGATATTGAAGGCAGCGGCAGTGGCGCACCCGATATGGGCAAAAACGCACGTTACTAATCGACTGTGCTTGGTATTGATTGGCCTTATATGGTTGTGCAGTCTGTCGGTAACTGCAGTCATTGCCATACCGCAGCAGATTTATGCCATCTCTGGATTTGGAGATAACGCACGTTATATTTTTGGCATTCAATTGTTTTCCACTGGCACTCTGATTGTTTGTTATGCGGCTGTTTTGATTACTCACATCATTACAGTGAGATACATGTGCAAGAGAAGAATTCTGATTAAGGTTTGCATGATCTGGATTATAGCATGATTTAAATATTCTTCTTATTATATTCAGAAAATTTCAAGCGAAACCAGGCTGCACTTGGGTTCATACGTAAAACTAGCAGTCAGTATTCATATCATCATAATTTTCTTCTTTCCCACCGTCCTACTGACCATATATGGAAGTATAGTTTTGCTGACCGATGGTGTCTGTGGTTTACTGACCAATCCAGCTCTGGTTGACCTATCGCTCTGGGCAGTCGTGTTTTTATTGACTGGCATGACCCTTGACCCTAGCTTCAATGCCCTCACCGACCCAAAGTTCAGGTCGTTGATCAGCTGTGTGCTCTGCTGCAAGAATAAACGCTTTGACAGCATACGAACACCTGAATTGGAATCTGTAAAAATGTTGTGATCACAGTTAAATATGCTTAACTAGTGTTGTTATGACTACTTTATAGTCAAAGTCAAACATACATGGGCCGAAAAAATGGGAAAATCCGGAGAGGGGGTATGGAGACCTAGGGGGGGTCCCCCAAAAAAGTAAAAAAAACGCCTATTTTGCCTTAAATAAGCGAAAATTTTCTCCCTCCGGGGGGGGGGGCGAGGGGGGAATGGACGACCGAGGTGGAGGTATTGGCCGGCGAGGGGAGGGGGGTTACCCCCATACCCCCGGCCCATGTATGAAGTCAAAGTCATAGTTAATATTTTTGCGATATCGCAGTCAAATACACAGGTAGTCAAAGTCAAAGTTTGACTACCTTCGTCACTATAAATAAATACGTAGTCAAACGAAAACCAGATAGTCAAACGGTTTGACTATGACATGACTACATTTGCAACTTTCTGCTGTTCGCAACAAAATATTTTGGAAACGTATTACATTTATTTAAAAGAACATTTATTAAAAGAACATAGATTTATTTAAAAGAACATTTATTTAAAAGAAAGAACAACACCAAACAACCTCTTTTCAAAAACTTAGAAACAGTGAAAGGTGTCAGTCAGAGAATTTGTGGTTGAGGCAAGGTTTTCCTTGAAGGTAAAATAGATGACATACTGTATGCACAGTAAATACCTATTTAAAAACTTTTTTTGAGCAGCAAAGAGGAACTTGAGATGAGAAGATTGAAGAATTCTAATGCTTTTACATTCAAAATGCACTTTGTTCCACATTTGCGGGTTTTTTGTGCAGCATCTTTTTCTTTTGTATCAAACAATTCAAGAGTATGACACTTCGGTCATGCGCTCGTTTTTTGAGGCTATTTATAATGTTTCCCCTCCCACGAGTGGGGGCGTCCCCGTCGCGGACGGGGGAGTAAGGCACGCTTGGTTTGCCCTGCACGCCAAAGTTGCTTTACTGCTAACGCTAACGCACATTCTTTCGTCTAACCATTCCTAATCCTAATCACTCTTCACTCTTTATTATTATCTTGCTCATAGCTCAGGATCTGAACAAAACCACTGGGGTACCTTCCGGGGTATGTGGTGTGCAGTCACCTTCTGCAAAAACTGTCCCAGCAACCTCGCAAGGGTCGCTCAAGACCCTCTCAACATTAGTGTTTCCGATCAAATTAAAATTAAATAACAAAATTAAATTGTTTTGGCCAAAATCACCAAGTAAATAGCAATTTAATGACAAATTAAATTTCTCGCGATGACTGTCAAACAAATTAAAATTATATTAAATTTCGTAAAATTGGCCTAGAAATTTGATATAAATTTGATATGAATTTGATATAAATTTGCTTGGTTTGGCAGCTTCACTAACCAAAGTCTGACTATAAAACAACAAGTTCAGTCCAAAGATGACCTTGTTCATGCCTATAGCAAAGATATCAGCTCTTTAAGTACTAATTTCTCGACCATTTGTCACCATCTGAAGAAAGGTCAACTCATTTTGGACTGACTCGACCCAGGTTTTGAGCTGTTTCCTCAGGAATTGAGTATTGATTTTAGCAAATTTATATTTAATTCATATCAAATAACAAATTTGTATCAAATTAAATTTCAGAATTTGGGTACCAAGCAAATTAATAGCAAGTTATTTTCTTCTGAAGGCTGAGCAAGCAATTTAATAGTTATTTAATTTCAAAATAAATTTACTCGGAAACACTACTCAACATTCGCATTATTGATGTATGGTTTAGAGTGCTGAAGATCTTGTGGCGCCACACTTGCTTTTATCATCACTGCTGAAATAAGTTTTTGGGTTTTAATTGGGAGGAGAGGTACAGCTGCAGAATCTGATATGCAACTAACAAAAAGCCCGAAAAACAGTGATTTAGCTTTGATTCGTTAATCCGGAAATTCACTAATCCTGTCAAAATTGGCCGGTCCCAACTTGTCTGGATTAACGAGACATGACTGTACAGTGTTGGCCATAAAAAACGCATGTCCTTTTTTCGATTTTTCATAATACGTTCAAATGGTCGCCATTCCGTCAATTTTCAACTGAATCAAAATATTTTTGGTACGATTCGCGTCGCGTCTTCAGCTTCTTGACCATGGTTAGTTTACGTTATCGCGCGTGTCACGGCGCCGGCACCGGTAGAATAGAAGCGGTGTGTTTGTGAGAAAAATGCTCGTAAGGAATAAATAAAACCGGTTCAAACTAGTTCGGTCGGTTGTTTAGTGGGGCGGATGACTAAGAGGTGGCTCTGGCCTTTACTTAACCGATCGATAGATACGTATCAGCCAGCAGTTGCTAAACAACCAGCCGAAGCCGACAAGGTCGGCAGAAGACTATTGCGCAATAATCGATTAATTTCGAACGCACCCAGCCGTCTCTTCCTTGGTCTTACTACGAAACTCCGCCCTGTAAACAAGAATGCCGATTGGCTGGCGATGATGTAAAGTTACGGACCGACCAGACTAGCATATAAAATGGCGAAATCTTCTAAAATTCAGTCAGTGCTGGCCATGAAGCGGCCTGCGAAGCAACCAAATGTGTGCCGGCCTGGCAAACGCTCTCGATTCGACGAGCGAAGGGCCGAAAATCCCTGTCGTCCACCGAAAGGCGGCTACTGTCCATTTTTGAACTGTCCAGATGACGTGGTGGATCTCGTTTTGCAAAGATTTAGCGTCAACCGGTTTGCGACGTGCCAGAAGGCGAATGGATGGAAACAGAAAATGAGGCTCTCTTTTGTCTGTCGCAAATTCAGACGAAGCATCGAACATCGTGCTGCTTGGAGGTTGAATGACGAGCTGGAGCTGGAGTTCAGAAAAGGACGCGAGGGACACGTTTGGATAAATGACAACGATTTCGGGGTTTGTTCTTGCTGTTTTCTCTGAGAATACAGGGCTTGCGAAACGCTACTAAATAAGGAATTGATATTTCTAAAATCCTCTGCCATATTTCACAATATTGTTAGTAGTAGAGGTTTGAACTGAGCCTACCCACCCCAGCTCCGCTACTACTGAGGAGGAATTTGTTGGTTTAGTGAGGTTTTCAAGAGTTTTAACTCCAGGAAACAAAATACAGCGGAGCATTAGCTGCCTTGCTAAAACGGATTAAACCCAGAAACGTCACACTTTACAACCATGGAGTGATCTCTGAAACTGTATTGAATGAAATCGAGAAAGTGTTTCAACAGTGCCATCCGCCTGTGAAGCCCAAATCGATTTCTTTCATAAACCGCTCCATTAAGTCAGCTTGTTTGTCCTGGATCCTGTCGTACAAACTCTCTAATTTGACTGAGTTGAATTTCGAAGAAACAGCCTTGAACTCTGATACTGAATACTTATTTCGCAACTTGCTGGAGCGATGCCAAAATTCGCTTCAAAAGCTCACTGTGGTTTTGCGAGATAATTCATCTGTCTTTGATGTCATCTTTGATATCATTGAAAGTTGTCGACAACTTCAACAGTTATCAGTTACCATGTCAAATCTATCTACATCCCTCATAAATGGCCGACTGATCCAGTTGTTTCCACAGCTTCCGAAACTGAGCACATTTTCACTCTATTGCTCTAATTGGACGCTGCATATCGAACCAGCCACTAAGCTAAATCTGGTCCAAAGATGGCACAACTCAAGCGTTGCCCACCCATTCGAATTGGTCCGGCAGTTCCTGAAGCATTGGCCGAACAGTCTGGCCGAAATAGAGCTGGATCTGCGACAAAACGAAAAAACAGAGTTTGAGCTGCTCTTTACCAACCTTTATCAATGTCGAAGCCTCACCAAATTGTCACTGAAACAAAGTGGCAGCTGGCCTGAGGGCACGATCGAAAGTTTCTTCAAACACGCCAACAAATTTCCCAAACTCGAGCAGTTTGAATTTAGAACAACTGACCCTGTCTTTGAGTCGGCAGAGGAAAGAATTAACCTGATCACGGAAAGCAGTCGAAAGAAAATCGTTACTCTGCTGCTTCCTCTAGACGAGAGAGAGAAGAGTCATCGCGAGTTCATTTCAAAACTTCCGGCTCTTTTTCCTAATTTAAACAAATTGGTAATCGAGGGTAATTGGCACCTGACTGTGAGGAAGAAAGTGATACGAGAATTTTTCGAGAAATTGCTTCAAATCTACCAGCTGAAAGGAACCGCCGAATTGTTGTCGGTGGGCTTTGTTCATGGTTTGCGCGACCAAACAAAATTTGCTGAGCGGCTGTTTGGGTCGCTTGCAGCTAGTAATGGATTGGAATATTCTCGAAACGAGCAGACTCTTGTGCTCAGCAAAGACAACTTTCGATTGGAACTGTTCCAGCAGAAGAAATTTTGAAATACTGTAGTAGTACGGAATCGTTGGATTTCAACCAGACTATAATACAGTTTTATCTGCTTAGTCAATAATTTTGATTGGTCCTTTATTTCACTGTTCTTTTATGAACATGATATTGATATATCTGTAGTGATTTCACTGATATGTGACTCGTCAGTACAAGGTTGCCAGTGTGGTGCACTTTTTATCTAGGTAACTCGAGAACTTCTCAACTTCTCTGGCTGGCCACTGCCTATGGCTTGCAGAACTCAAACGGTTGCTTTTTAGTCATTTTCACCTACTTCTCTCTCTCTATAACTTTTACTGAGCTCACGGGCATTGCATATCCTGTTTGGCCACAATGACGCTTGAAAATCTGGGAGATGGCACAGAATATCCTCAGCTAAAGTGAAACTGCTTGTAATCTTTTAAACAACCGACACTGCTGAAACTAGGCAGGCTTCTAAGTTGCGTTAGGCACTATATTTGTGTGAATTTTAGTCAATTTCGTTCTCATAATCGCGCTCCGCAAACGATCAAACCATACATGTAACAGGTCATCCGCCGAAGGAGGAGGGGATTGGGGGTCTGAGCCCAAATTTAGGAGGGGGTTGGGCACTAAAAGCGCTGCAAAATCGCAATTTTTCAGCTAAAATCGTCAAAAATCGCTAATTTGGGCTGAAATACAGCTAAAAGTGCTGTTTTACAGGCGATTTTGGCAATTTTTGTGTCTGAAATTGTAAAACGAATCGCAAAAAATTGCTCGGAGGGAGTCGGAAAAATCGTCTCGGGGGAGGGGTTCCCCATCCGGTGGTCTGGCCTAAGTCGAGTGGGGAGCAGGCACCCCGAGCCCCCTGTTACATGTATGGATCAAACGTGGGTGGGACACAATTAGCCTGGGACACCCTGTATAATGCACTTTGCTACAAGTTCATGATGAACAGTACCACAGCAAATGGAGAATTCGAATCACGACTAAAATCTATCTGCAACAAATTTAGCATGGGGTATGTGCAGTATGTGCCGTCCTTCAAGCCCTTTCCACTATAACGGAACATGGCACAGGTGGTTGTATGTACGTACGTACGACATATATGTCGCTCGGGTTTCCCTAGGGGAACCTTTTTCAAATCCCGAATAGAGTTTTGGGACCAAGTCCAAAGTGGGTTTTGCGACCGTTTTCGGGGTTTAAACGTGGGTTTTCACGACGTTTTTGGGGGTAAAAACTGGTTTTGTTGACCTTTTTAGGGATTCTGCGGCAAAAATGTCTTTAAAATCATATTATGACCGAAAAAAGCGTTAATAGCCCTGTTTTTGGATAAAAATGGCTTAAAAACCCTGTTCCGGTTGAAGAAAATGCCTTAAAAACCCAATATTGAAGCAACAAATGCATAAAAAGCTGTTTTGCACCAAAACTACGGATTGAATATGAGTTTCAGCAATAAAATACAGATTGAAATGCGTTTTTTAACTAAAAAAATAGTTCAGAGAACCCTAATTTCGATTCTAAAGCAGGCGCAATACCCTATTTTGAGTTACACATATAGAATTACTAGAAAGCCCTATTTAGTAATTTGAAGGCAGTTCTTAAGCCCTGTTTAGAGTTTCTAATCAGGGTTTAACAGTAACCTGAAAACCGTAATCAGGGCTTAAGAGTGACCTAAAATTGTGCTGCAGATTGTATTGTCTGGTCTAAAATTTTCTTTAAATTGGAATCCAAAAGTTCGTTTTCAGCTCCCCCAAAGTCCGCTGGGGTACTTTGCCGGAAAAGCGGGCTTGGGGCGGCCCCCTTTACCCCCAAACGACATGTATGACGTACGTATTTGGCCAGGGAGATACAGTGTAAGTATTGTATTTGCATATATTGTGTTCAGATGATGGTCGTGTCTTTCTTGTACTGTCTTGCCATTTTCGCTGTTTTGTGTGTCGACGCCACCGCCCTGCGTAAATGTTCGGCGAAGGGAAAAGAAAAGAGTTGTGCGTCAGATGAACCCTACTGTATGAATCTGTTCGACCGATGGAATCATTTACTATCGTTTCACTGTGCGAACGGGCCAGTCTGCCGCAAAGCAATGAATCAAGGCTTGCACGGATGCGTCACAAGTCAAAACCCTTCCATTGGTCATCATCGAGTGTGCTGCTGCAACAACACCGATCATAATCAGCTTGGTGCCTGTAATCTTGAGTACAAACTACTGCCATCGGTAGACAGATGCTTTGCGGTCGATGCTTATAC
The DNA here is from genome assembly GCA_030248155.1 of Sabatieria punctata. Lineage (NCBI taxonomy): Eukaryota > Metazoa > Nematoda > Chromadorea > Araeolaimida > Comesomatidae > Sabatieria > Sabatieria punctata. The sequence goes on from JASANB010003792.1 coordinate 46,974, forward strand.
TTCGGTGCTCTGCGTGAAGAAGAATAGTGCACGTGCACAATACTGTCTGAGCATTTTTTATCCGGATCAGAAGTGGCCATATCAATCTGGATGTGATCATCACAACAGATGCGGTAGGTAATTTTAGAATATTCTTTTTCGATCATGCATTCCGTTACGCCAATGTCGAGTTGTCACTGTGATAAGTTGTCTTGGTAGCGAGTTGTCCATGACTCAAACTGCCTGGCGGCGAGTTGGCCTGTCTAATGTCTGGCTGCAGAAATTTGCCTCGGGCGAATGTTTCGCTCCCCCAGATCCATCTTCCGTTGGTCTCAACAGAACTTGCACATCTATTTGTAAACGAGTTTGTTTTTACAGAGCACATTGGTGACTTGTCTTGTCGGAATGACTCAAAGAAGAATGGTCGTACAGTGATGGTGTGCTGTTGCACAGGCGAAAACAACTGCAACAACGAGGAACTCAGGCCAGCTTCTGTGAGTACGTGCCCAAGTGGACCGGACAACTCAACAGTGCAATGCCAGCCTAGGACAGAGCAGAGTTGGTGCATCAGTTTCTACGACAAACAGAACATCTGGCTCGGTGGAGGATGTGACTATGGTCGGCTGTGTCACCACTACAAGTGGCAGTGTTCCTTCCACAAGTCAGGAAGCTACTGTTGCTGTGCCAACAATGACAACTGTCGAGCCAGACCAAGTGTCAAGTCCTGCTACAGCATAAGCGCAGAAGGATTTGAGACGTGCCAGGCCCACAACGATCAGTTCTGCGCCAATCACTTCAAAGAAGGCAGCCTGAAGTGGGCCGGCTGCGCTGGTGCTGATCAGTGTTCGGCTGCTACTTGCAGTGTCAGTCTTGGTGAGCCTACAAAGGACATCTTTTGCTGCTGCAACCAGCACCACAATTGCAACGATAGAACACTACTGCCCGACGTAAATTTGTGCTTGCTGAACAACGGCAGTGCAGTGCAATGTCAGGCTGCCAAGCACTGCTTCAACGCTTTTGACATACAAAAACGAGTCACTGATGCTGGTTGCGATGAAGACAACCTGTGTGCAGAGATTGACAACAGACAATGTAAGCAGACAGCCAACTCAGACATTGTGCATTGCTGCTGTTTTGCTCAGTATATCTGCAATCGAGACCTGGGTCCGCCTGGAGCCATCATAGCCAGTTGTCTGAACAGATTGAACAAGTCAAAGCCTTGTACTTGGCCCAAGAACAGGTACTGCTTCCGGAGATTTAACAGAAGAGATCCTTTGCCGCCTCAATTCCTGACTGCTGGGTGTGCTGACGACCTTATTTGTGAGAAGATTGGAGACAAGAATTGTTCAGTTGATGAGAAGACTGAGAAAACCTGGTGCTGCTGCAAAAGTGCCAATGACTGCAATGTTGAGAGTTTGGCTCCCGTTCTAAGCACCCAATCATCCCTTAGCACAAGTTTTTTGCCCACTGTGCCAATTACTGCTGCTTCAACCACGGTGGACTCATCTGCTGCAGAACTACGTACTGTACTGTCGATTGAAAGTTGGACTTGCGTTCCTGTTTTTTTCATGAAAATACTGCTTGATCTGTGATTTCCTGCAATTCATACTAATCTTGTTTTTCTTCTGCTTTTTTCTGTGTTTTTACCGAGAAAATGCCACATAGTAGTTTACCCACACGGCTAAGCAAAATAGTTTATAGTCAGGTTCTACTGGAATAAGGTGATGCCTTCAAAGCAGAGGTCTGGTATGGCGCCTGATAAGTTTTAGTCGGTTCTTTAAAGCCGTAGCCACCATAATCCTGCTCCACCCAGCTGTTGAACGCCTTCTTAGCAATGTATCTTTGCACGATTGTCAGTGGATGGAAGTTGTCCCACCAGACGAAGCTGTTTTGGTCCATAAATCGTGTATCGTTTCTACGAGTCGTGTACGGTTCCGTGAAGTTGGGATAGATTCGCATCAACTCTTCCCACATTTCGTCTGTATCTACATAGACGATTCGAGCCTCAGGAAAATCGCGTCTCAGCTGACTGATGTTAGCATTCAACAGGTCATTGGCTTTGTCCAGTCCTTTCTTGAAAGCCTCAGCCTAAATCTGATTGCTAGACATCGCAATGGTTTCAGGTGGAAGATAATCCCCATCCCCATCAAACTGTGCTTTTTAACTAGCTTGTGCAAAGCTAAACCTAAGCAGAGAACCTTACTAAGCCTAGAGCTTGAAATCAGGGCTTAAGTCAGGGTGGAGAATGGGCCTGCTCCAAAGAAGGCGTATCCAAGGATTAAAAAAATTTGAAAGTCCTACCTGATCTTTGTACCCCTCCTCATTTTTTGTCCATGGGGCATGCGCCTCTGGTTCCCAGGCCTCCAAGATGACCAATTTTTTCACCCCAGCCAACAACAATTTGCGTAAAGCGCGAACATTGTTGTAGGTTATAAAATCGGCCAGTTCTGTGATGTTTTTGTCGTCTCCCAATTGTTTGTTGTCCATTGCCAGAAAGAGGTCGTTGGCAGTGGCGGCCTCGAATGCAACGATGTGATCCCCAGGCACTTGGTAGTAGGAAAAGGGCTTGAGGTATTGGTCGACCTGCCAGGAGGTGCCGGACCATCCCTCAAAGTTGTAGTTGCTCTCACTGCTGAGTGCCCCTGAGAAAGCCATGTTATTCATCCGACTACAGCCTAGGAATTTTGCTAGGTATTCGGGCCATTTGGGTCCGTTGGAGAACACCTGGAAGCCAAATAGATCATCCATTTGGTTGACACCGTTGTCAGTTAGGTTGTTTCCCATCGAGATTAGTTTGCAGTCTGGGTAATCTAAAATTGAGAAACATTTCGAATCAAGCTGACTCACCAATTTAGGGAAACCCGGGCACAGGCATGCATGCAGGTCTGCCTTTTGGCTGACGGTGGGCAGAATTTTGCAGTCTAGAGGGGTTGAGGAAATGGAAAGCCGAAAAGTTTTTAAAATAATTTAAATAGTCCGTTTTCCGCTGGTTCACATCTACTTTAAACATATTTCTATGCAAAATATACCAACCGTTTCCTGAGGAAAATAGAGTTGGCTTGAGGGGGTCCACCCCCAGGTCTGAAGGAAAGGCTACCTTTTTTCTTATAGTTTTCAGGCGTTTTCTTCGAGTAGGGAGCTGATTTCACAGATTCAAACGGTAGTTGGTCATAGTTGTCAGGTTGTAGTATGTAATTGGGCGAAGCTGGAGGTGGAGGTGGGTAATTAGTCTGGATTGGGTATTCCGGTGGTGGGTAGTTAGCAGGAGGGATTAACTCAGCTGCATAGGGTTGGGACGGAACGTAAAGATTTGAAAGTTGCTCTGGTGGGTACTGTTCAGGTTGCTCGTAGTACTGAACGTTCAAATTTTTGGGCTTGTAGCCTTGAGGAACTGGATAGCTCTGAGGTTCATACTGTCTGGGAGGCTCCTGGTTTGGGGTGTAAACAGGAATTCCTTGAGCATTCAGAGGCAGGAATTGAGGTTCCCGGTTTAATCCTTCTATAAACAGAATTACTTTTTACCCAGAATATAAAATAAATTTAACTAACCATCAATGTTGTAATTTAGCTGAGCGGATGCGATAGTGTAGAAAGAAAACAGATGAACTACTAGCAAGACTTTCATTATTTGTCATACAACTTGATCATTACGTAGATCCTTCTATTTATACCCGGTCAGGAGTGACTTGTCTGACCCGGGAAAGAGAGTGAAAAGTGGTCCTTTCGCTGTTTTTGCTCGTTTTACCGCAAGTTTAACGTTCGCCTTTACGTTTCACTGCACGCCAAACTAGGAACCAGGTGGCATATTTTAACAAATGGTCTTGTACATATAAAATACTGGCGATCGTTTAAGGATGAACCGGACGGATTCTTTGTATCCATGATGCGATGATTCCCTTTGATTCTCTTCCTTCCGGCATAACTCAGCGCCAGCAATTGGTCTTCCGAAGCGAACGTACGGTATGTAAGTTTAATGTACAGTAACTCAATCAAGCATGTAACAGGGGTCTGGGGGTTTGTGCCCATAGCTCAGACGCCGATCTGGAAATCCCCCCTCCGATAATAGTAATTTTTTCAGCAAATTTTTGCAATTTTTAAGACTTCAGACACTAAAATTCCCAGTAAAACAACCTTTTAGTACACGGGCCTGTGCACATCGGTATAAAGTGGAGAAAATGGCGGCTGCCAGAAATTCACGAATTTTATCCAATCCGACTAAAAACAAAGCCCTAGGACGGACAGACTACGTGTGTACAGTACAAGCTAAGTCTAGTAAGGATTTTGTTGGTACTGTCGATCCTTAGAGGTGTCCCTAAAGCCATAACCGCCAGAGTCGTCTCGAATCCAGGCGTTGAACGCTTTCTTTGCAATGAAGTTCTGCACATTGGTCAAGGGATGGTAGTCGTCCCACCAGGCAAAGTTGTCGTGCTCCATAAATTGCGTGGCGTTCATCATGTGAGAGTAGCGCTCGGTGTTGTTCGGAAACAATCGCATCATTTCCTCCCAATGGTCGTCCGTTTGAACATAGGTGATTTTGGCTTCTGGAAAGTCTCTTCTAAGCTCCGTCACATTGCCATAGAACAGGTCGTTGACCTTCAGTAGAGCTGTTCTGAACGCATCCACCTGCAATTAGCATTGTGCATTTGCATTATCTTCTCCACTTCTCTGTAGCACTGCCACCGCGCCTTTTACAGTAATCTCGCGCTGGGACCTGTGTAAGTGGTTGGGACGCCTTGATTCTCAGGCTCTTCTGTTTTTCTTGTTCTTTGTTTTCTATTCTCCTGTTTATTGATGTTGAACGCAAACGCGCCTCTTTTTCAAGCAAGGTTAAATTAGTGTTAGGGAGTTCAGCCTACCTGATCTGCGTAGGACTCCTCGTTTTTGACCCAGGGCGCATGAGCCTCAGGCTCCCATGCTTCGAGCAGAATCAGTTTCTTCACTCCAGCCACCAACAACTTCCGAATGCTTCTGACATTGTGGAAGACGATGTAGTTGGCCAGTTGAGTGATGTTCTTCTCCTCCAGCAGTTCCTTGTTGTCCATCGCCTTGAAGAGATCATTGACGCAGCCGACTTCGTAGGCCACAATGTGGTCGCCGGGCACTTGGTAGTAGGCGAACGGCTTCAGGTACTGGTCGACCTGCCAAGCCGTGCCGGACCAGTTCTTGAAACTGTAGTTGTTCTCGTCGCTCAGACCTCCGCCGAAGGCCATGTTCATTTCGCGACTGCAGCCCAGGTAGCTGGCCAGGTACTCGGGCCACTTGGGACCGTTCGAGTAAACTCTGAATCCGAACACGTCTCCTAGCTGGTTGACTCCGTCGTCCGTGATACTGTTGCCGAACGATAGCAGTTTGCAGTCTTTAGCTTAAAAACCCAGAACTAAATGTATGGTAATAGGTCATCCACCAAAAGGGGATGTTGGGGGTCTGAGCCCAAATTCGGGGGGCGAGTAGAGTACCAAAATCGGTCAACCATAACTAAAAACGCAGTTTTCAGCTAAAAATCGTTAAGCAGAGCTCAAATATGTACCGTTAAATACAGCTGTTTCACAGTCTTTTGTGTCTGGAATCGTAACAAAATTAGCCCAAATTTGCTTCCCAAGAAATAAGAATCGAAGGGGTAGAAAAGAAAAATCGTCTCAGGTGGTCTGCCCATAGTAGGTGGGCCGTATATACAATGTATGTCTAACCTTGGCCTACCTCTCTACAAGACGAGCTAGCATTTCGGCTGATGGGGTGGTAAATTTTGAAATCCTTAAGCGGTTGAGGCGATGGTAAGCCGAAAAGCCCGATTTTTTACTAAAATCAGGGTTTTCGGCATATTTTTCGCTAAAAACAGGATAAAATATGCTATCCTGAGCTCATTTACACCTAATCTAGGCATACGCTTATCATAATTTTCTGTACAAAATGCTGCCTAAAAAATTCCTGAGGGGGTAAAGTCAGAGCCTGAGGGGGTCACGTTTGCTCCCTGCTAGTATTATGACTTCAAACAAAAACCTCAACTTCACATTCACTGAATATCTTGGTTTGCTACAAGCACTCACATAGTTGAACTTACGTTTCTTTTTGTATTCATAATTGTCTCCTTTAGGCGCGTTCTGTTTGTAAGCTGGAAGAGGAGCAGGAGGAGGAGGAGGAGGAGGGGCATAGTTGTCCGAAGGGTAGAGTGGTTGTTCATAAGGAACCAGTGGCGGTGCATAATTGGGTACAGGATTGGGGTAATATTCGATTGGCGCCGGCTGCGGAGGAGGAGGAGGTGGTAGATACTGCCGAGTTGGGTAGAATTCTGGTTGAGGTGGTGGAGCATAATTGTTTTGAGGTGGTAGGTATCCACTTTGCGGTGGATTGATAGGCAGGAAAACCGGGTCAGGAACATTGGGCCCTAAAAAAAAGCTTAGATCTGACCAAAGTTTTGCCTGCAGAAACCACCTACCCTGGCCGCCTGCCGAGCTGAGAAAAGCAGCGGCTACAAGAATGGGCAACATTCTAATCTTTTGGATGCGCAACCAAAAGAAAACGAAGCGCAAAAAGGTCGAAGAGTGGCGGATTAGGAGTTTTTCTAGACTTTATAGAGTGTTGCGGAAAAACGGGTTCAGTTGATGTTGGAAAGTAAGGAGAGCGAGAAAACTTTCCATTTGCTCCCGATGTGCGTCTTTGCGAAAAACTTTGAGCCGCGTACTGACCGTAATTGGGGCCGACCACCTACACATCCCCTATCGAAAACGACGGAAAATCGTCCAAAAAGGAGGTTGAAAGGTCACATCTAATTGAATGTCTCTTTCCTGTACTGCTGACGTGCCGGTCAGATCTTTACCAAAACACCTTCTGTTTTACGAGACAATTGTACATTTATATGTACGTACACAACACCCGCACGCATGAATTTACCAAAAAATTTAACAAATCTCAGTAATACGTACGTACGTATGAAAACGATCGTACACTACGAACATACCTTATCAATAGCATCAACACAATGGCAAAAACCAGGAATATCGTTATGTACATAATGCTAATTCTCCGAAGAGTTGGGGCCATCGCCAAGAATTTCAGGAAGGCGATTCCGCTCCAAATCGCTACTTTTGTTCTGTTTTAAAAACATTTTAGTGTCCAAAATTGCAAAAAAATACCAAAAATTGCTTAAAAAAGAAAATTCGGAGGAAGTCGATTAATCGTCCACATGTATAATATATCTGGACGGTGTGAGAGCAGTTGGTTGTGGGTGGAAACCGGTCGAAGCGACTGGAAGTAGTAGACGTAAAGCCCAACCCGTACCGCCGAAAGCCGGTGATGTCAGTAAGTAAATGGGAACCAAACCGGCGCTGCCGTTGCACCCAATCGCACAAAGGGGAGGGTTGTTTGTAGACAGGGCTACCCCATTGAAGGGCTCTGAAAAGAGCGAGGGGTGTTCTGCGCTGTCCGAAAGGACTCATAAACAAACAAACAATTACTTGGCATCTTAGTTCATTGATCTAAAATCGCATGTAGAAAAGAATGTATTTTTCTGTATTTGAGCCCAAATTAGCGATTTTTTGCCAATTTTACGATATTTTTAGTGTTTTTAGTAACCAAAACCCCCTCCCCATAAACCGATGTCGTCATTTTTGCGCAGCCCCCAAGGACTACAAATTGACTAATGACCACCTACTACAAACTCGGATCGCTGGTTGAATTGACTACTAACCACTAGCTACAAACTGAAAAGCCTGAAAGCTTGGACTACTAACGACTAACTACAAACTAAAATTTGGTTGGGAATTAGGTCTAGTCACTCCTAGCCATGCTGCTGGGTGCCGGTCCGGTCTCCAGGAGGGCGGCCGGCGTGTTGATGCCGTGTTGCTAACAGCTCCCGACGGCCGCCTGCCGGTGCCCCGTATGTCAGAGGGCTCCTGGCATTGTTGGCTTTTCAGACAGCGTCTGACATCGTAGATCTTCTTCTCCAACGCGGCATGCTTCGTGGAACGGTAGATTCAGTCGGTTCCCATTTTACCTACTCGCTGTCACCAGCTTTCGGTGGCCTGGGTGGAGCTTTGCGCCGTCGACCAATTCTTTGCGGCAAGAAACTTGCCGCGCAGAGAGGATGAGCGCACGACAGCACAGTGGCTATGCGGCCTAAACCACTACACCAACTTTGCCGGCCCTGGAACGATCGAACGGCTTAAACCTGATAGTTTACTTTTAAAAGCTTTAAAACGCTTTTAAAATAAGAGGAATTTACCACTGAAGAAGGCAATGCATTCCAAATACCTGTTACCCTGTTGGCAAAGAAATTTTTGGTTGTAAATTTTTGAGACGAATATACTGTGTAAATAATTTCAATCTGTGCCCACGCGTCACAGACACGCGCGCGAATTCAAATAATTTCCCCACCGGAACATCCACCAATCCATGAAGAATTTTATACGCCATTACCAATTCCCTTTCAATCCTTCGCTCTTCAAGGGACTTTAAATTTAAAGCAGATAATCGGTCATCATATCATACCAGAGATCCCGCATACCGGAAACACGGCGAGTGAAAGAGCGCTGGACTCGCTATATCAGATCAATGTCCTTCATCCAGCACATTTCTGAGGCATGTTCCAACTGTGGTCGCACAAATGTCTTGTACATTTGCAACAAGAACCATTGGTCTCGTAACAAAAATGTTTTAAATATCAGATTTATTTTCTGGAAACATTTAGTAGCTATAAATTTTGACAGTGCATAGAAAACTTCAAATTATCTGTTACTAATTACCCCAAGATTAGTCATAGTTGAAACCAATGGAATTCAAATATCTGAAATAATGTACTGAAAGACTAAGAGAGGGCAACTCTGACAAACTGATAAAGGGCACAAAAACCTTTTGTGTCATAATAAACATCGGGCGCAGCCTGAACTCGGGCGGAGCCGTTAAACATGAACCGCAAATATCTAACCAGGCAGCCCTCCAACCCGATCAAAATCGAAAACAAAAGCGGATAAGATAGAAGAACCAGACAAGAACCAAGTTGTCTCTGAGCGCAAAACCGACGAAACACGTTTTTCATCTCCGGCCTTGGCCTTAATTCGTCTTAATTTCAGATCTGGCCAACAGGACAGGCAGACTCTTCTGTCGGCAGAAAAACAGTAAAACGATGGCTCAGTTTCGGTCTCGTTGCCGCGACAAAACGGTCTCGTCTGCGATTCATTCACTTCACTCTATAGCCGGAAACCAACGGCCTATAAAAATGGCAAGCCCTCACTCTCAACCACTGACTCCAGTTTGGTCGATTGGACGCTCTACCGAAAATGCAAGGAGCTCTTCTTTTTCTGCTCGCTGCCGTTTGTGTCAGTGCGCGTCCTGGTAAGTTATCTGATCTTTTCAGTTGTTTTGAGTTAAATTTAAACTTTAAGTCACAGATTGTTGAAGTTATACCAACCGAACCAACACACTTCCCCTTCCACCAGATCACCTGTCGCTAAGATCAATAATTCTGCTACCATTTCTAGGACTGAACAGTCAGCCGGCTGCTGTTTACAACCCGTACCCGGGCTATGTACCTCAGGATCCTCCGGTCTACCCTCAGCCGCAGGCCTACCTCCCTCAGCCCAGCTATCCACCCCAACCACCACCACCACAACCTGCCTACCAAGCCCCTCCCCCAGTCAAGTACGAACCAGCCTACCCAGCCAACAACAACTATCCCCAAGCTGCAGTCTACCCGAAGGATGACTACTACAAGAACAAAAGTAAGCCTAGTTTTTTAGAGTGTCAGCTGGTTTGTATTCTTTCTTCTCCAATACTGACCTTCAAAACATTCAAAACTTCAATCCATGAGCAGCTTTGGAAATCATTTCTTGCGTCACTCAACGAACAGTTCTTATAATCACAGATTTAGCTGGTTTTTTTTCTTGTCTGAAATATAACTCTAGTTTTTTCATCATTTCTAATGTACCTCCTGTTCACTGAAATACGATTTTTGGCTTTCGGGTTTTTCCGGTATAAAATCTCTAAATACGGGTTTACACTTCTGCCACCCGGGTGGCAGTGGCACTTTCTATGTCGCTGCCAACCACTCTTTGACTGTGCAAGCAAAGTGCCAACCTTTCATTACCAACCAGGTGGCACTTTGCCAGTCTGCCGGACTCAAAATGGCGCTCAGAAGTAGAAACCGGCCTTACTTACTCCCAGTAAAGTTCTGCAAAATTTACACAAAAGACTGTTTTTCAGCCTACAAAGACTGCAAACTGTTCTCATTCGGCAACAGCATCACAGACGACGGCGTCGACAAGGGAGAGGACGTATTCGGCTTCAAGGTCTACTCCAACGGACCAAAGTGGCCCGAATACCTGGCCCGCTTGCTAGGCTGCTCGCGTCAGATGAACATGGCGTTCGGTGGCGCACTCAGCGATGAGAACAACTACAGCTTCAAGAATTGGTCCGGCACTACCTGGCAGGTGAACCAGTACCTGAAGCCGTTCGCCTACTACCAAGTGCCCGGCGACCACATCGTCGCCTACGAAGCCGGCTGCGTCAACGATCTTTTCAAGGCCATGGACAACATGGAACTGCTCGACGACAAAAACGTCACTGCCAAGGCAGAGTACATCGCCTTTCACAACACGCACAACATCCGCAAACTGCTGCTGGGAGGCGTGAAGAAGCTGATGATTCTCGAGGCCTGGGAACCGGAAGCCCACGCGCCCTGGACCACGATGGAAGAGTCTTACAAGACTCAGGTATTTTTCAGACAATCTCTGCTATATATTCCTGGTCAATTTTACAAACTTCTATTTTATCCAATTTTTATTATTGTCGGATTTTGTCTTATTTCTGTCATATTGTCGCGTGGTTGGCTCGCTGTGTTGAGCAATTTCCAGCGGTTGTTTGTTGGTTCGAAACCTGTCGAGGCTATGGGAAGTAGTCAACAGAAAGGCCAATCCAAACGCCGAAAGTCATATATACCCAGCCATATTGCTAACTAATCCTGAAAATTTGAACCAAATCGATAAAGAACTGACCCGAGAACGAATTGTTTGAGTAAAGTTTGAAAAATGGGTGGGCATTTTTTGGCCATACTCTATTTTTGTCACATTTTGTTCGATTACTGTCCTATTTCTGTCCTATTTTTAGAAAGACGCCTTTTTGAAAGGCCTCCGACTGGCAAATGACCTGTTGTACGCTAACATAACGCAGCTGAGGTACGACTTCCCGGACGCGAGAATCGCGTACGTTCAGACCGACGACATGTGGGAGGAGATGATGCGTCTGTTCCCGAACAACACCAAGGCCTACTCGCATCACATGAACGAGACCAAGTTCATGGAGCACGACAACTTTATGTGGTGGGACAACTACCACCCCCTCACCAACGCACAGCACTACCTCGCCAAGAAGGTCTTCAGCGCCTGGATTGCCGACGATTCCGGATCGTACGGCTTTAGGGAGGCGCCGAAGAGGAATTACCAGAGGCCCTACCAGAAGCCTTACTGAGATTTTAGAACGTACTGACTAATTTGTATTTATTGTACTGTATATAAATAGCTTAGTAGTCGCAATTCGTACCTCATCAGAGTTTCACCGTCTTCTCGTTGTTGTCATGCTGTCTGTACGTACGTAAAAATACAAGAACGTTAGTAAAACTTGTGTATCTTTGACAGGAACTGCAGTCTGCTGTCTTCACTGAGCATTAGAGCAGCAGAACAATACTCTTAGCGAAAAGCAACAAACACCTTCTATTAGACATCTACTGTACGTACTATACAAGGTTGTACTTGCTCCCACCCACCGGCGAGGGTAAAAAACCCCAGATCGGTTAATTTTTCTAGCAAGCAATTTTTCCTATTTTAAGCAAATGTAGGAACAGCTATTTTAGCAGAACAAACAGGATACGCATTATGCCTACTACCTACGCCATACATGTAACAGGTCATCCGCCGAAGGGGGGGTTGGCGCCGGCTGTGGGTCTGAGACTAAATTCTGGGAGGGGGTTGAGCACTAAAAACCGCTCAAAAATCGAAAAAATCGCAATTTTTCCACAAAAAAACCCTCAAAAATCGCTAATTTGGGCTGAAATACAGCTTTACATGCATTTATCACGAACCTTACTTACTTGTTATTTTTATGCTGTTAATTTTTTAAATAAATATTGTGCCAGCTTTATGATTGATTACTGCACTAAAGTAAAAAACAGAGTAAGGTTTATTGTTTTGTAGGATATTTGCGCGTTTAAACTAACTGTTTTCTCAAGACAAATTTAGTTTGGCAACATTTACAAAAGTTTGACAAATTTAGTTTGGCAACATGCAAGAATTTAGTCCAGAAAATCAATTTTCAGCAATTAATGGAATGGCGGCGATTTGAAATTATTCGGTAAACTCGAAAAAGGTAAGTAAGTAGAACAGCAAACCGGTATGGTTTGGCGTGTAGCTTGTTGTGTGTAGATGAAAATAGCCAGAGAAATTGTTTACGATCAGACCCAGGAAACAGGCGCGCGGTCAGTTTGGTTCGGCCAGTGGGCAGCGGTGGGCAGCTGGTGTTTACTGAGTCTCTCTGTGTCTGACCGGCGGTTGAAGCGAGCAGCCATCTAATCCAACCCTACCTAAACATGCCCGAAACAGTTCTACCGCTCTCTCACAATTGGACCGCCGACATGTGGGACTGGCCGCTGCAGCGGAACGATGGAGTGGTCAAAGTTCTCAACACCCAAGACCGGTTCGAAGTGGGGCTGGAGGTTGCGCTGTTCACTCCCAAAGAAATCGAGGTTGTTCTTCTGACTTTTTGTCCTTTCCGACTAGGAGTAGCCGACAGCCTGCTTTAACAACAATCCTCCACTTTTGCTGTCTTTGTTTGCAAAACTACTATAGGGATGCACTCGGCCGAAATTTTCGGTAATCGGCTGGGGGCCTGTTTCACCAATTACAAACGATTGAAAGCCATCTCAAAAACATATACACACATGTCAGAGATCTGTATGGGCCGGTTTGGTCGAAACCCTGGCAAATCCGGCTCGTGTATCGCTGTATAACTTGTTGTTACAAACTTGGTTAAAATTAGGGTGCTCTCAAAGAAAACGTGACTTTTTATATAAAATGGATGATAATTTTCAAACTTTTAATTTATTTATTGCTTTCATTTCATACATTTCTATGCACTCAGGGATATCTTGCTGATTTACATAGAACAACCATGAAACTTTAAATGATAGGATACTAGCACATCACATACAATATCAATTGCGCAACTTGTATAAAAATATGCAAAATGAGAGGAAACAATATACATCTGAGTAGGTTTGACTTCATTCTAACTGCTAAAACTGAATTAATTGCTAAGAAATAAACTGTCACAAGGACCCCTAGAACCCCACCCACGTTATACACGCTAAAAAGCGATCCTGATGATAGATTAAAAATATACAAATATACAAAAATATATACAAATGTATAAATACAATGTACTACTCAGGGATGTGAGGTGTGTTTTTAACGGTGTTTCTTCATTTTTTCAAAAGAAAAACCGGTTTTTTCCTCAGGGTCGGAAAGAAACATAAAGCTCAAGCTAAAAATAGCTATAATGGTCATTTTTCAGTTAAAAATAGACTTTTGAGATGTATAATAGGCCAGACTCACTCAAAACTGTTAGGATAACAACAGAAAAGACCAAATTTGGAGATCTAAAACAAAAAGGCAAACTGCTCTAAGAAAATTTGCATGTAGTGTTTGTTGATGGAGCCTGTCAGGGACTGTTTCATGCCTGTTTCGTGATATATATCTATGTAAGACGGGTATTGCTGTTCTGAAAGGACTCAGAAAAGCGGTAGAAAGCGTTAAAAATCATAAAACCAGGCTAGGATACTCAGAACTTGAGCTAGAGTTTTTTCCGCGATTTTGGAAAAAACTGAAAACAACAAAAAAGCTGAAAAAAATACAGGTCTAGGTTTTATCGGAAAAAAATCCATCCCTGATATACATATACAGTACAAAGGAAATTTGCAAACTGTAGGCTGGGGATGCCGGGGAAGCTGTGACTCAAGGTCAAGAGTCAGCTAACCACTGCCCAACGACGCGACAATCGAGGTCTTCAGTGTATTCCTTTCTACGTGTATATGCTTAGTTTTGCTTATTTCTAGGTAAAAGTCTGCGGGGACGAATTAGTAATCCAGTGCAGTCATCAGCCACGCCAAGACGCCAATAACGGCTTGATCAAGCGTGAGATAAATCGCGCCTACAAAATTCCCGATGACGTCGATCTTTCAACTTTGACGTCGCATCTGACCAACTCCGGAGTTCTGCAGATTAGCGCCAAGAAGAAAGCCTGACTAGCCGTCCGAACTGTTCAAATCGAATGCAAAATTAGAACCATTCCTCTATCGCTTCGCAAGGCTTTATCCTAAAGCACCTTTTGTTTGCATTGCTTGTACATGCAGTACGTACGCAGACATGGGCTAGCATTTCGACTGAGGGGGTGGAGAATTTTAAATCCTGAAGGGGTACCGGCCGGTACGTAAGTGGTAGGAACGCAAAAAGTCAGATTTTTAGCCAAACTCAAGGTTTTTCGCATATTTTTCGTTAGACTCAGTTGAAATGAGCTATTCTGAGCTCACCACCTAATTTAGGCTTTTTTTACAAAGATTTTGCTTTCTTCAGAATTCTTCCAAAACATTCCTGGGGGTAACGGAGCTTGACGGAGGTAGGTCAGATGAGAGCCTGATGGGGCAACTCCCCCTCAACTCCCTTTTGTCCAGTACAGTCCCCGCTCTGAAAAGCTCGACCAACAGCCAGAATTGGGCCAATTTGCCAACAAGACCGACCCGCGCGCCGGGTCACCAACTCGTCCACAATAGGGTTGCGCTTTTAATGGGCTAGGGACGGTGAAGACCAGGAACCGGCCAACTCACCAAGACTAATTACACCGCGGTCGACACACCTCCAACAGCACTAACAAAGGCGTGCAAAGGATCTCCCGCTTGCTGATGGTAAGTTCGACTTAGACGGGGACTTGAAAGAAGTGATTGACTTGAGGATTAAAGGACTTGGACTTGGACTTACTTGGTTGGTGGGTAGACTTAGACTTGAGTGCAAACAGTCTGACTTGATTTGAATTAAGTCGAAATTCGTAAATTGAAAGGAGTCTTACTGTAAACATCCAGAGGTAGAGAAGAAACGTTTTTGAAAATGACTTGGATATGAGACCTCGGTTATTTTAAAAAATGGACTTAGACTAGAAATTTTCTAAATGGACTGACCTGACTTGAGTGAGACTTGATTTTAAACCCAGGACTTATGTACCAACAGTACCCCCTCTGTTGGCCAAATTCTGGTCCAATTCTGGCAGTTGGTCGAGCTGTTTGAAAGCGGAACAGTACGTACGTACGTAGCTACTCTTTTGATACACTGCTCTTTCTACTACATATGCATGTATGTATATACTGTAGCAATCCCCTTTGGACTGGAAATTAATCAGATCTCTGTCTCTGTCTGTTTCCCGTTTCATTTATCGAGGTTCACTACTGTAGTACAGCAGAGTAAATCTGAGTTGAAAGAGATTTCTTCTGTATATCTATTTTAGCCTTGTAAAAATGATATTTTGCTCGCCTCACGCACTTAACGCAGTTTATGGTACTGGCACCATATATGGTACCCCCACGTTCGGCCACCAACTATCTCCTTTGGCATTACCGATACCATATGGTACCATATGTCGCGTCTTGGCCACGGATAGTTTACGTTATCCCGTGTGTCACGGCGGCCCCGGCATCCGTGAGAGCGGTTGTTTGTGGGTTCGAAACCGGTCGAAGCGACTGGAAGTAGTCGATGTAAAGCCCAACCCAGACCGCCGAAAGCCGGTGATGGCCAGTAGGTAAATGGGAACCGAACCGGCGCTGCCTAAGCACCCAATGGCAGCAAAGGGGAGGGTTGTTTGTAGACAGGGCTACCCCATTGAAGGGCTCTGAGAAGAGCGAGGGGTGTCCTGAGCTGTCCGAAAGGACAGTGGAACTCATAAACAAACAAACAAACCACACGTTCAGATTTCGCACCACAGTATGGTAGTGGTACCATAAATGGTACCGGCACCCATGGCCATTGGTAGGGGTACCATATATGGTACCACCACAGTCCCCGAACGTGCGGGTACCATATATGGTACCGGTGCCACATATGGTGCCACTAGCCTCGGAACCGGTATCATGTATGGTACCATCACCTTATATGGTGCCTGCCAGTGCCAGACTGTGATCGCTAATCTGGAATGCACCAACAGTAGATAAATAGAATAGGCCTGTCAATCTATCTGAGCGCATATAAATTGTATCGGTTAGAAATGATCGGCGATCTTCTTTGGCAAGACAGCGCCCGCGAGAGAGAACGAAAGTATCCTAATAAATGGTGGTCGTGTCTAGGTCAGGGAGCCTTTTGAAATGGGAGGAAATTTACTGAGCACAGGTTTCAAAGTCTGCTTAGTTATAGTATTGTCTCCTCAACCTCATTAACCGGTTTGCTTTAGATTGGATGGATTGTACGGAAGGGGCCGTAGTCCCCGCGTTAGGCCACACTGCGGGCCCATCACGCTTACCCACATCCTGCCCTTCCTTCGCTGCCTTCACTACTAGCCTAAACACATGCTCGGTGTCAGTCCGGGCGGAGCTGTCCCCGTTGCCGTTTGTCCCAACACATGTGTGGTTGCTATTATAGCCTACGTGATTAGGCAGCTTCAGTCGGTTCCCATTTGTCTGGCTTTTGTCTTTCGTTTTTGTCTGGATTTGTCATTTGGACTGGCTGTCACCACCTTTCGGTTGCCTGGGTTGGGCTTTGTGCCGACCACCAAACCAACTCTTTGCGGCAAGAAACTTGCTCCGCCGAATGGATGAGCGCACGACCACGCGCCAGAGATCCCAGGAAAATCAAATCTCTCAAAGTCAGATGCTTGAAAATAGGATACGTATGGAATTGAGATACTTGGGGGCTATTTTATGGCTTTATGATGAGGACGTCTGTCTACTCTCTGTTGTGCAACAAAAACTTCTAAATTTTCAAATTCTGTTACACAGTTTATCGACTTTTGCTCATCAAATAGACATACACAAAAATACACATTTTGAGTACTGTTTGTGTATGGTAATGTGTATCGGAATTTTCAATGTGTATATGTACACATTGAAAAAACAATGTGTATTTTTCTGTATGATAATGTGTTGTGTAGTGTATACACAAACAACAGTAGGAGTCAGTCCCAGAGGGCTGTTGGGTCGGTTTTTTTCCTCGGTTTTTTCGTTTTTTTTCGGAAAAAAAAACCGGTTTTTTTCCTAGGGGCTCGGAAAAAAACTAAAATGCGGAAAAAAACTCAAGCTAGTTTTTAAAGGAAATAGGCACACTAACTGGTTGAATTCGCTTCAAATGCTTTGAATCTACGTTAATAGAAGCCTTACAAGCATTTCCATGACATAACTTAGCTGTTTTTGGCAAAAAATACTGGTACCACTTTCAGGCAACTTTTATTATTGTATTTTTGTTGATTTAAAATCAAATTACTACTCTAAAATATGAAATTAGTGCATTTTGTAATAAAACTCACGCTATTTCGTTGAATTCTGCAATAAAAAGCGATTGTTAAAAATTTTTTCTGTCATCTCGGAAAATAACTTTTGGAAAAAAACCGAAAAAAAAACAGGAAAAAACCGGAAAAAAACCGGCTTGAGTTTTTTTCCGGAAAACAAACAGCCCTGGTCAGTCCTCATCTCATTAAATCAGACAATCGCTCATTAGTCTCAATATGGCTCCCTATTGCGCTTTCCATAGCTAAGGCCCGGTTCACACTTGTGAACTAAACTAACAACTAAGAACTAACGGTGAACTAAGAACTAAGCTCAACTTTTAGTTCGTGAACTAAGGATTTTGCGATCGCGCGCGTTTGTTGTAAGCCATGGAAACTATTTTTAACCACTAATGCTGATCTGGCCTATTCCCGAACGCTTCGAAAAATGTATAGTCTCTCTCAGACCATATTTCAATACAAGAATTCATTGCAACAGAGCAGAAAGCCTCTGTTTTCTACTTTAAACATGCAAAACGCCGGGCAAGGATTCTTGAAAAAGGGCTTAAACATGTTTTCGATGTATCGGGTTTTAATAAACAATCGACTGGCTCTACGAAGAAAAAGCCATGCCATGCCCCTTGTTACATGTAGCCCTAAAACAAAGCCCAGTGCGTAAGACGGCCTATCTACCAAGTGTTTGGTGCAGGTGGGCATGCATACTTGTCGTAGATTCTTCAGATTAATCTAACTAAGGCCAACCAGCACGACTGGCTCTTGTTTGCGTGCTGCTGGCTGGAACGCAAAAAAGTCATCAGCAGATTGAGCGCCGACTTTTTCGCTACTCTGCACTTATAACGCTGCTTTAATTAACTTTCGGAAAAGCACACACTGTGCTAGGTCGGAGTGCCGCTTTCTTGATTTCGTTCGCCCTGGCCGTCGAGCCAAACAACCACCGTATGTACTACGGCTTTTTTCCGTATAAACGCCACCACCCCAAATAGTGGCCCCCGGGCGACTAAAAGCCTTTCCAGATAAACACCTATGGGCGGCAACCGCAAATCTCAACCGATTTGAATGAACCTTATTTTAAATGAAAGATAAATAAATTCTTAAAAAATTGGTGAAACTTTCATTAAGTAGGGATGGCCAAAGCACGTCCGCGCGGCGCGGAATAGAAAATACAAAATCACAGCCAAAAGTGGTCCAAAACGGTTTTTGCAACTTCAAGCGCAAATGCTTTTTTGTGTTCCGTTATTGATAGGGGGATGTGATGTATTTATCTGAAACAGAGTGTGAGCTATCGAATAAGATGCATTTTGAATCATAATTCGGCCGTTAAAGGGCATTTTCTTCTCGAAAACTGAATTCGTCGTTTTTCAATGGCCATTATCTGCTAAAAGGAGAGTTGATTCAAATTTTGTTCAACCGAATTTAAAATCAGCGCAACTCGTTACCTATATATCACCGCTTTTTTTCTTTCCGCACTTCGGCATGGTCCCCACAAATTGGATTCTTTCTTAACTACTGAAAATCGGCTTTTTCGTGGACTTTTTTCGTGTTCCTGATTGTTGTGAAAAAACGACAAATTCGGCGCAAGATGTTCAATCGGTTCCGTGTACAGTAGACTTCAATCTTTCGAATGATATAAGAATTTGCTCTCTGCTCTTTGCCGTTAACCCCACAAACGGTGTTGAAGTTTCTGTAACCCTTAATTTTTGCCATTTCAGGCTTTTATTGTACCCAACACTTGCAATCATACGATCCGATCCGATCCGATATATTGGGGGGGCCTGTACGGCCCTATGATCAGACCAACATGTCCATTTCATTTCCCCATATCATCTCTCTTCATTTCGGATACTATCACCAACGCAAGGCTCAACCAGCCTTGGGGGATATCTAGCGGTTAGGTACACCCGAGGCTTTAATCAACCTCAGGAGGTCCCTAACGGTTACATCGCTCAAGTCCTGGGTGGTAAGATATCTACTGCCCAGAATAGCTTGTCTACGTCCAGCCAATGCGTCACATTCCGTGACCAAATGTTCAGGCGTTTCCTCCTCCTCTAAGCAAAATGAGCATGTTGGATCATCCACCAAGCCCATGATGCTGAGATGTCTATTAAGGTTACTACTGTGTCCAGTTAACCAACCGACCACCAGTTTCAGTTCCCTTCTACTAAGACTAAGTAATTCTCTGGTCACCACCAATCTGGGTCCCAGAATGAACTGCTTAGATTGCCTACAGTCGGTTCGTAGATCCCAGACAGTTTGCAGCTGGTTCTTTGCCCAACTTCTTAAATCACTCCTCACTTTCCTAACTGAGATGCCAAGGGCCGGTTCCGGCCCTATAAGTGGCAACTCAGCAGCTTCCGTAGCTAGTCGGTCAGCCTGATCATTTCCCTCCACTTCCGAGTGTCCAGGTACCCACATCAGCTGTAGCTTCTTACGAAGCGCCAGTCGTTGTAGTTCCCTAACACACTCTGCAACCAACTTAGAGTTGACGCGTGGAGATACTAGTGCTCTTAGAGCTGCTTGACTATCTGAGCAAATACAGATCTTCTGCTCTAGACAGTCAACTATTCCAGGAGTCCTGGCGCAGTTCAGTATAGCATAGACCTCCGCCTGGAAAACTGTTGCATACTTCCCCAGGGGAAAGGAATCCTCTACCCCCAGTCTCTGTATAAATACTCCTGCTCCCGAATTCTCCAAACCTGTTAACCTGGAACCATCCGTATAACAGTAGAGAGTATCGGTTGCATTAGGAGTATTACCCTGCCAGACCTCCCTACTCGGGAAGTCGACCTGATATTTCTTATCAAACACGTAATTGGGTAGTTGTTGGTCACTTGGGAATTGGTACAGTGGCGATAAATCGCACAATTGTGCCCAAACACGACAATGACCACGACCTACCCTGTGCCACTGCTTAGTACTTTTAAGTCTGTAGCAGGTCGCCATCGCTTCCACTTGAATCCAAGTGTGTAGCGGTGGAAGACACAACAGAACTTCCATTGCTGCTGTGGGTGTTGTTTGTAGAGCCCCTGTTATGCATAGACACGCCAGTCGTTGTAAACGGCCCAGCTGTGCTTTTGCGCATTCCAGGTTTGTCCGTTTCCACCACACCACAGCAGCAAAAGCTATCATACAGGGTGTCCCGAAAAAAATGACAACATTTCTTTTTGCTGCCATTTTCGCAAATTTTGACCAAATTGTCTGAAATTTGATACATAAGTGCCAAAAAAGTGGGAATTTTATGTGTTAAAGTTTGGTGCATCAGAACTGACCCAATCCTGAGAAATTCAACAATATGTAAAATTGGGAAATTTCAATTAAATGTAGAAACAGCATCAAAAACGGAAACTTTTATTTTGCTGTATCTTCTTTAACTTTTGTCGAAATTGTATGAAATTTTGAATATATGCACAGATATTTTGTAGGTCAAAAGTTCTGGCATTAATCAGTCCATATCGCTAGTACTTGGAAACTAAAGAAAATCAGCGTTTTTACTGCAGCAAAATGAAGAACGTGCAAACTCTGAGAACTAAGGGAATAACAACACCATCCAAGTGACCTCCATTTGAGTTAATACACTGCTGCAACCGTTTCCCATAAGCATCATAAACATTTCTTAGCATGGTTGGGGTGACAGACTGAATTACGCTTACAGGAGCTTCATTACAACTAAGAAGCGCGAAAATCAATGTTGTCGTTGTATTGTGATCGGGATTTTTTATGTTAAGAGCTGGGCTGGGTTCATGAGCCAACTTTTGATCTACAAATCAACCCGTTATTCTGCGCATATATTCAAAATTTCATCCAATTCCGACCAAAATTAAAGAAGATACAGCAAAAAGAAAAGTTTCCATTTTTGATGCTGTTTCTACATTTAATTGAAATTTCTCAATTTTATATATTGTTGAATTTCTCAGGACTGGGTCAATCCTGATGCACCAAATTTTAACACATAAAATTCCCACTTTTTTGGCACTTATGTTTCAAATTTCAGACAATTTGGTCAAAAATTGCGAAAATGGCAGCAAAAAGAAATGTTGTCATTTTTTTTGGGACACCCTGTAGGTCTAATTGCAATCATACTTTTTCGCATTAATTTAGCTGGGCGACGAATATTCACATCTTTCTAGTAGATTTTAAACAATCAAGTTGGTTTCACTTTCGTAACTCGCGCCATAGAAAATCAGCCACCGCTGGCTGGGACGGCGACCAAGTTATAAACACTAATTTACGCGATTTGACCCACGCGGCTGTTTTGAACCCGCATTTCTCCGATTCTTCATGAAATTAAGTGCGGTTTTTTGCGTAAATAATCGCATCCGGTCATGCTATTGCCGTTTTAGCATAAATTTTTGCTTGTAGCGCGAGTTATTCAAATCTGTTGCCCATATTTTAAAATGGTACCAAGTGCGCCATACAAAAGTTCTTCGCAGACGGACGTTTTTAGATCGCATTTTTCTAATTTTTCATTGAATCAAGTGCGGTTTTTTGCGTAAATTATCGCATCCGGTCATGTTATCGGCGGTTTTAGCATAATTTTTTTTGCTGTAGCGTGAATTTTTGAAAACCATTGGCCATACCTACATTAAGATACTCTGCTTGGTTCCTGAGATATTTGGGGTAGGTAGGGTACAGTTCGGTGTGGCCGTTTGGGTGTGGGTCGTTTGGGTGCGGCCGGTTCGGTGTGGGCCGGTTGGGTGCGTGTCCCGTTTCGGTGCAGGGCCAGTTCGGTGTGGGTCGGTTCGGTGTGGGCTGGTTGGGTGCGACATAGTTCCGGCAGGTCCGGGTGGTGCTTTGAGTGTGACCTGTTCAGTTCCAATTAAGAGGCTAATGAGAGGTGTCAATCACTTACACAATAGATCTAAGACAGCATGGTTTATGCCGGAAGGCATCAATTAAGCAATTGTTTGTTTGGAAAAGCAAATTGATTTAGTCAGGTGCTGTACTTAACGCCTGTTGACGGAACCTACAAGACTTTTTGGTGTAATTTTGGAATTTTAGACTGGACGCTAATCTAGCATATACATGCCGCAACGCAACACGCAAGCAGACTATATATTTTTGTAGTGCTGTTTGATACAAATTTGTGCAAGTATAGGTAGTGATGTAAAGCTACACTCAACCGCTGAAAAGTTTTCTGGTTTACATTAGATTTCCTGATTGTTTAGGTCATAAGACTTAGAAAAGCTATGACTTTTTTCTCGCAATCTAGGATGGCTAACAAACTGGTCGTGCATTTATTGAGTCAACCAGTTGACGGGCTGATCGGTCGGTGAAACTGATCAGCATTCCTATCAATATCCTGGGCAACCGTCTGTGTCCGGTCACACTGACCAGCTTAGTACGGCCGCCGGTAATCGCGACTGCAGTTTCAAGCCTCCCACTTTTAAAACTGACGCAGCAGGTGCTAGTCACATCTATGTACTGCCTCTACAGTAATTAACGGAAAGTCCGTACGCATAAAACCCTCTAGGTAGCACATCATTATATGTTCATCGATCAACATTCTAAAATTAGTGTATTCGTGGTTCTAACGGAATAAAAAAGCGAGTGTATTTGAATACTGAGTTCTGAGTAAGAAGAGTAAATTTTCAGTACAGAGAACTCCTCTCTCCTTGCCTTTAGGATCTAAAGAATACAGCTTTGTTGGAGTAAAAGAAAATACAAAGCAAATGCAGCAGGGGTCGTCTCAGTGGTAGGTGGCAGAGTAACACAAAGCCAGCACTAAACGCTCAAACCAAACCGACCTGCACCGAACTGGCGCACACCGAATCGACCCACACCGAAACGGCCTTGCACCAAAACGGGACACACCAAACCGGCCCACACCGAACCGGCCGCATCCAAACGGCCCACACCCAAACGGCCACACCGAACTGGGCAACACCCGGAATTTGCCAACAAATTGATCAGATTTTTGTTTGCGGAAAATGCTAAGTGCTGGTTAGTGTACCCGGGTACCCAATGCAGCACTCTCCGGTAGTTTAGTCACTACAAAATAGATCTATATACAGGGCATAACCTCGTTAATCGTAAATGGAATGACTCGCTAAATGTAACAATGAACACATTCTATTTTCTGACTTATTCCTTATATTTTTGACTTGAATTTTTAATACCTCCCTTCCCTCCAGATTTGTTTCAAACAAACAAACAAACAAACAAACAAACAAACAAACTTTCTGCCATTACCCTTAGGCGATCAGTTACTCTGAATAAATCCTATAGTAATTAGTGTGTACTACACGTAGAGTGCGAACAATACCCGAAAGAGCTAATACCCAATGAAGAATTTGATAGTTTTGTGTGAGTGTGTGTTTGTGTGTTGTGTTGTGTGCGACTTTACTAGTAAAAGACTCCACTTTCCTTTCATTTACTAGTAAAAGACTCCACTTTCCTTTCATTTACTAGTAAAAGACTCCAATTTCCTTTCACCAATCAATTCCAATACCCGAGAAAAACCCCAATATCCAATACCTCGAAAACACCCCAATACACCAGTTGGCACTCTAGTGTATACTGTAATGAAATTACTAGAATATTGCTAGGCAACAGAGTGCATTGGCTGGCTAACAGAGAAATCCAAACCCTTCTCATTAGCTTTTGTTAATAACCGCTGGCCTACTCCCACCTATTTATACATTTTGTCAAGTTGGTTTCGAAACACAGAATAAATCCTTGCACCCAACGAATGTATTCGAATAGCCAGTTGGTGGCTGCGTAAGGAGGCTATGTATCCATTAAAGCTTAATGGGAAATCTAACCTACAATGTAAAAGGTGACATAGAAAGCTATAGAGTTCACAGCTTCAATATTGAACCAGGCTATTAGCCAAACGAACCTGAGTTGTCCTACCAACTGAAAGAAATGTGTATTTAACCCCTCGTACATTCATTGTTTTGTGTGTTGTAACCGGCTAACTCCTTCATTTTGGTGCCGAGACCCGGGATTGCCTGCCCACCACCTAAGTACATACAATACAGTATAGACAAAAATGTCCCTATTTATTTTTGGCCTTCACGCAAACGGTTCGTTCTCAGTCAGTTCTTCATCGCTTTCGCTCACATTTTCAGCAAAATTAACAAGGCAGCTGCCAATAATTTCTTTAGTCAACTAACTCAAGTCATACATATATCAAGTTGGGTTGGGACCCAGTCAGTTGGGTGGATTGCAGTTTGATTCAGTGGTTTGTATACGGTAGAGGCTTAGTTAATCCAGCTCTTCATTCATTATAGTTATTGGAACAAGCAGCCACAGTTTGCGTGCACATCAGCTGCGGAGTTAATTAGAGATCCACGTCTTTCTCGGACGACATCATTAACTTGTTTTGCTTGGGTGCATCTTTGGACCTACGTGCCAGAACAGCTTCTACTGTAGATGATTAGGACCTGCCACTGCCAAGCAACACCTTTCTACTGATTGACTATATGTCAGCTATTAACGAGACAGCCGTTTCTTCAAATGCCCATTCATGGTGCCAGTCATTTCTGGCCTTGGTCACTGGCCTCATAGGTCTGGCTGGTATCCCTGGCAACTTCTGCATCATGTACCTGACACTGCGCACTGTTGTACTGCGCGAGAAGCCCCACTGTTGGCTGTTGCTTAACCTGTCACTGTCTGACCTAGTTTTCTGTTTGAACAATGCTTTTCTGCAAAGCAGTCAGATCTATCCGGACAGCAGACTGGACTGGCTTTGCCAATTGACTGGTTACGTGGAGTACTGGTCTGGTTTGGTCAGTTTCTTGGTTCTGCCTGCCCTAGCTGTAAACCGGTTCGTGGCCGTGAGCAACCTGAAGTCCGGGCTCTTGCCTGTCTTTTGCTCAAAAAAGTAAGCCACCCACCCCACGACTGTGTATTCAGTCTAATTGATGTGACTGTTTTCAGGGGAGTTATCACAATTTCCCTCATATGCTGGACTCATAGCAGCATAACCTTTCTGCCTTACGCAGTCACCGGCAGTCTGGGTCCTGAGATCCTGGGCTTGTGCGGAGTTCAAACAGACCAAGACTGGCTACAACTGTACTGGACAATGGCCTGTGGTCTGCCAATCATTATCTCCTACGGCATCGTGCTCTTGTGCTACACGCGCATCATTGCCATAATTCGCAACCATCGCGCCTCTGTGCGCACTCTGCGCACCAGCTTCTACCGCGAGTCCAAAGACTTGTTGCGCATGATGATGCTAATCTGCACCATCCCCTTGTTGGCGCAATTCCCGGCCGTTGCAGTGAAAGCGCTTTGGAACCTTGTTAGACCAGACATTAAGAAACCCTGGTGGGCGCCGCTGGTGGTGGCGCCTTTCCCACTGACGTCCGCCTGCAACCCTTATGTCGTCATGCTAATGGTACGCCCGTACACTAAAGCGTTTAAGAAAATTATCCTGCACATTGACGCCAGTTCAGAAACAGAAATCATGTCTCAGACCCGCAGCAACTGTAACTGTAACCGCGGCCAATCCTATGCTTTGTTGAAACTGGATGGCTCTGTCACGCCAGGAAGTCATAGGCTCGAACATTCAACTTTGTGATGATCTTGAACTTTGAAGTGATGTGAACTTTGTAATCGCTACATCGCTTGATACAGTCAGGGACTGATCGCCATATACGGTTCCGGTCCGATCCGGTACCGTGTATGGCGAGAAATCGCTGACTGCAGAAGTATAAACACTTGTCACACCTTGCCGAAGCGGTCACAGTTTTACTTGTTAAAACTAGGACATGCACCGTAAACGGTAAAACACTCAAAAACTTTGGTCGAGCTCTCAAACCAGTAGTATTCACTGCAGACAAGAAAACCCTGCTTTACATGCATACGTACATTGGTTGATCCAGCATCAGAGCAGGACGAGCTGAATCGTACAATACATGTAACAGGTCCGGTTCGGTCCTTGCCAGGGGAGGGGAGGAGGTGGTTGGGCTTGCATGCCAGGTTGGTATGAGTCCCAAAGGTTTCGGCCAGCGAGCGAGACCAAATTTTAAAGAGCTCCAAAATAATTGAAAATGCGTGTTTAGCACGTTTTGTTTAATAATAGGGCTAAAATTGCCATTTTAAGCACCTAGCAAAATTGCCTTTAACAAGCGAAAACAGACAGGTGTAAAATGATGAAAGAGGTTTCTAGAAGGACATTTACAACTGCACCGAAAACGCGAAAATCGCATTTTAAGCTTAAAATTATGCTTTCTCAGCCCATCATTGGACCGCTACTAGTACATTACGTAGTTGTAATTTCGGGTCGGGGTGGCCATTCTAGGTAGCACGAGCAACATGTATGATCGTACCGTAAGAAGCAGATCAGTCAGCAAACAGCAAGTCAATGAGTTAGAAGTACTCCGCATAATAATCATGTACAAGTACGTACTACATATTTGCGAAAATTCATACAACTGTTTGGCCATACAATCTACGCATGTGACATATAAACTTTGCCAAAGATAAAAAACATTTCAGAGAAGAGTTTTTAGAACACGAGTATGATTTAGACACAACTACTTCCTCCAGACTTCAAAAATGGTAAAAGAAAAGCAATGAGATTTACGGTCAGTTGAGAGGATACTCGCACCAGGGGGTCCAGTCCATGTCGCAGTGTAATTTTACGTTGACTACAAGAACTTCGGCGCCCTCGATATCCATAGGCACACGATTGAGCACCGTGTAACGTACAGTATCCAAGCCGCTGATGCGATCGCGCTTGCGCGACACCTAAATTGAACTCATCAAGAAAACACTTTTCCAGACTAAAACATGCGGCTCAGACATACAGTAGTGCACAAAAAAAATGTCCTCTCCACTTTTTCGGGTTCACTAAAATCACTGTTTTTCACTCAATTCTCAACGAATTTGAACCAAATTTTCAGGGTAGGTGCCCAATTAGTCCGGCTACTTGTGTTGCAGTTTCGGCGCGAAAATTCAAATTTTGGCGGGAAATTTAAACGAAAATGCGAAAATCATATGGTCTAATAAAAACGGCTCTTACTCAAGAAATACAAAAGCCGTGAAATCACGGCCGCTTATAGACCCAATATAGTGCAATTTTCTGTGGAAGTTTCAAAATCCTCGCTCAAAGTACGCGCGAGAATCCGATTTTCAAATTTGGCAAAAAATCGAAATTTATCCATTTTCCAAAGCTAACATTTTGAGGTTCACTGAAATTGCCCGTTTTCAGTCAATTCTCTGCCAATCTGAACCAGATTTGCAGAGTACGTGCCCAATGGGTCTGACTAACTCTGCTAGAATTTGGGCGCGATAATTCAAATTTTGGCGGGAAATTTAAACGAATATGTGAATATCATAAAATGGTCTCATAAAAACGGCTCTTACTCAAAAAATACCAAAGCTATTCTGGTGAAATCATGGCCGCTTATAGACCCAACATAGTGCAGTTTTGTGTAGAAGTTTCAAAACCCTCACTCAAAGTACGCGCGAGAATCCGATTTTCAAAGTTGGCAGAAAATCGCGATTTATCCATTTCCAAAGCTAACATTTTGAGGTTCACTAAAATTGCCCGTTTTCAGTCAATTCTCTGCCAATCTGAACCAAATTTGCAGAATAGGTGTCCAATGGGTCTGGTTAACTCTGCTAGAATTTCGGCGCGAAAATTCGAATGTTGGCGGGAAATTTAAACTACAAAGTATCCTGCAAAAATTGTTCTTACTAATGTTTAAATTTCCCGCCAACATCTGAATTTTCGCGCCGAAATTCTAGCAGAGTTAGCCAGATCCATTGGGCACCTATTCTGCAAATCTGGTTCAGATTGGCAGAGAATTGACTGAAAACGGGCAATTTTAGTGAACCTCAAAATGTTAGCTTTGAAAATGGATAAATTCCGATTTTCAGCCATTTTTGAAAATCGGATTCTGGCGCGTACTTTGAGCGAGGGTTTTGAAACTTCTGCATAAAATTGCACTATATTGGGTCTACAAGCGGCCATGATTTCACCAGAACAGCTTTTGTATTTCTTGAGTAAGAGCCGTTTTTGAGACCATTTTATGATATTCACATATTCGTTTAAATTTCCCGCCAAAATTTGAATTTTCGCGCTCAAATTCTAGCAGAGTTAGCCAGAACCATTGGGCACGTACTCTGCAAATTTGGTTCAAATGGGCAGAGAATTGACTGAAAACGGGCAATTTTAGCGAACCTCAAAATGTTAGCTTTGGAAATGATGATAAATCCCGATTTTTTGCCAACTTTGAAAATCGGATTCTCGCGCGTACTTTGAGCGAGGATTTTGAAACTTCCAAAGAAAATTGCACTATATTGGGTCTATAAGCGGCCGTGATTTCACGGGCGTAGCTTTTGTATTTCTTAAGTAAGAGCCGTTTTTATTAGACCAAATGATTTTCGCATTTTCGTTTAAATTTCCCGCCAAAATTTGAATTTTCGCACCGAAACTGTAACACAAGTAGCCGGGCTAATTGGGCACCTACCCTGAAAATTTGGTTCAAATTCGTTGAGAATTGAGTGAAAAACAGTGATTTTAGTGAACCCGAAAAAGTGGAGAGGACATTTTTTTTGTGCACTACTGTATATATAGGGCCCGACCGGATACAAATTTCTACCGGATCCGGATCCGGATATGCCGGATATCATTGATCAGCTTAAAATTTTTTAGAATGCAATAAACCAGATATATACATTTCTTTGTTCTATAACAGTTGATTCAAAACAACATCTAATAATTGTAGTTCAAACAACGCAAGTTATACTTGTTAAACAACAACATTTCTACATTTTCGGGCTTCAGAGAGTACTGTTATTTTACTATAGTATAGTAAAAGAAAAATTAGTAATACTAGTGGTATTTTACTAGTAGTAAAATAATAGTAAAAAGTAGTGATGCAACCGGGAGCGGAATACCAGGATTCGGGAAAACCGGGATTACCGGGAATATCGGGAAATCGATCAAAACGTATGCAGCATGATAAAACATAAATGATTTCAACATCGGGTTTAGCTATTGAAACCATTTCTAGTCCGGGTTTTTCAAGGATTTTCTTTCATAATGGGCTGAACTACAGAACACTGTGAGATCAGATTTATGTTGAATGGGTTAGTGAGCTGGTTTGGCAGGCACCAGGCAGCTCGATGTCAATTGCACCAACTGAGTTGTGTAAGAATATCCAATCAATGAGTGGCTTTGCTCAATTGAAGGCCTTCATAAAGTTGGAAGTACTGTTGGAAAGTCCGGGGTTAAAAAAATAAGTTCAGGTTCAAGTCAAGTCCAACATCGAAATTTCAGGTTCAAGTCCACCATGTAAAAAACCTGGACAATAGGTTCAGGTTCAAGTCCACTAATAATTTCAAGAATTGTTCAAATTTTGCACTGCTGGCAAGTTTTCTGAGCTACTGTATATAAGCCTGTCTACTAGTAATGAAAGACGAAAACCACATTTTATGGGGCAGTAGTTTCGTTTTCTCGCATATTCAGTTTGAAAAATAGGTGTAAAAACAAGAAACCATGAAAATGTTGTGCAATCCAATCGCAAAATTGACAAATTTTGCCTAAATTTTCACTCAAATTTTGAACCTATTGAGTGAGTCCAGTAAAACGAAACAGGTTCAAGTCCGGCTGAAATAAAATAGGTTCAGGTTCAGGTTCAAGTCCACAAATTTCAGGTTAAAAACCTATTAATAAGTCCAGGTTCAAGTCGGACTTGCCAACAGTACCGTATAGTGCTGTTTATAGTACCCGGGTACTATATATGGCACTTAGGGTTTTGCGAAAATAATATTGAATCCATTTATAGTACCCGGGTACTATATATGGCACATACGAAATCTGCTCTATAAGAAACTAACAATAGTATGTGAAGTTCTTTGCTCAAATTACCGATTTGATGTAAAAAATAGGTTATGTACATACATCAGAACCTCTATGACTGCATTATCTATTGTTTTTCTTCATACAAACAAGGTTTACCAGCAAAAATACTGTATTTTTCGCACGTTTTGTATTTATAACAGCTCATTTCAGAATGAAAATCTGTCTCCATTTATAGTACCCCGGGTACTATATATGGCACTAAGTGCCGTTTATAGTACCCCGGGTACTATAAATAGTGGGGTACTATAAACAGCACTATACGGTAGTTGGAAGCTTAGAATATGAAGTTTACGATCTAATAAACCAATATAAAAATATTTGGAACAAAAGGAAAAGCTGCAAAACATGGTTGTTCGCTCAAATTGAGCAATTAGAAGTCATTTGAAAACTTATTCAAAGTTTTGCGTGCCGCTGGTAGTGGCAAAATAAAGTTGCGTATACAGTAGATGTCAGGGAAATACATAGTATCTGCAAAAAACTGTCAATACTGCTATAAAATCTATTTCCCGGTATTACCGGTATTTCCCGGTAATAAAGAATGTGCGAACCGGGATTGGAAAGCGGGAGTGAAAATACCGGGAATTCCCGGTTCTTCGGGAAATACCGGGATCCCCGTTGCATCACTAGTAAAAAGTAAAATTATGAGCCAATAGTAAAGTAAAAATAAAATTAAATTAACAAATCAAACTGTCAATAGTAAAATGACATTTTATTCTACTATTTTACTAGTTTTTGGTGAATTGCAGCCAAATTCTTGATCAATTTTGCAATAAAAGATATGTGGGCGCACTTTTGTTAGTCGAATTTCACATATTTTTGTCTCTAAAGTTCTTGAGAACCCCATATCACGATCAAATTTAGTGAATTCAGAATCCAGTGAATCGGCGAAAAATCCCTGTTTGCCCTCATGGCTGCTGGGGTTGGGGTCAGTTCGCCGCGACCGGTTCGCCGCGCCCGGTTTGCCGCGGCCGGTTTGCCGTGAGCCAGTTCGCCGCAGGGTTATTCCGCCGCGGACCGGTTCGCCGCAGATAATAATTTTTAAATTCGGTTTAGCAAGCGTACTTGTACTGTCGCAGGAAAAACAACTCTGTCGGCATGGTTAACAGGATCTGCTTACACGTGTTAGCAAATCGTGTACGCATATCGTGTTAATAGTGTTAGCGATGTGCTAACACGCTGGAGTCGGTCTCAGTGCCGGCACGGTTAACACGATCTGCTAACACGTGTTAGCAGATCATGTAAATATATCGTGTTAGCGGATCGTGTTAACCGTGTCAACGCATCGAAGTGGTGCTGTGGTCATCGTTTGGTTTAAGTCTCTTTGTTACTATCAGACATGACAAGGTATGCATACTGGTGAAATTTCAAATCATGACGGGGGCTGAGAGAGTAGCGCGGCTGATAAACCAAAGTCCCAGTTTTTATACTAAAATCAACATTTTTGGCATATTTTTCGTTAAATACGTAGGCTATTTTAAGCCCATTTACACCAATATCTAAGCACATTTTTGTCGTAACTGCCTTGTCTGTATTATATTCTTTCAAAAATTCCGAAAGGGTAGTGGCGGGCAGGCGGCTTGAGGGCTAGGTAAGAGCATTAGGGGGACCATTCCTCCCTCAGCCCCCTTTTCCCATGTCTGATAGTATAATTTACGTACAAAGAACATTAACGTCCCCAATTAGTGTTTGTCGCAAAGAGGAGTCGATGGCAAGTAGGCTGGCATGTGGCGCGTGTGCCAGCTGAACTTCTAAACGCGCTCACTCACTCCTCTCACCCACCTGTGGTCGTCGGAGGCAGTGGTCTTATCAGCCAATGAGGAGTTGGACGCGCCTTATAGCCCATGACTACAGCCCCGGGGCGCACGTCCTGCTCCCGACGTCGCTCCACCTTGCAGCGCCAGGCTTGTCTGTTACTGGCTGCACAGGTGGTAGCGTGGGGCGTATTAGGCTCTGTCGTCTGTTGACCGTCCCGCGCTTCCGGGTAGTCTTACCGGTTAGTTACAAGACTAATCTTTAAAAATAACTTCTTATTTATAAGCTGCCACAGTATATGTACGCTTGCTAAACCGAATTCAAAAATTATTACCTGCGGCGAACCGGTCCGCGGCGGTATAACCCTGCGGCGAACCGGCTCGCGGCAAACCGGCCGCGGCAAACTGGGCGCGGCGAACCGGTCGCGGCGAACTGGGCGTCTCCCATGGCTGCTGTGCCTTTCAGTAGGTGTTTCACAGCGATTTTCGGCAATATTTATGTTCAAATACGTAAAAAATCACGTTTTCTCATCTGTGACTGATATCCGGCCGGATCCGGATCCGGATATCCGGTCGGGCCCTACATATATACATGTAACAGGTCATCCGCCGAAGGGGGTAGGGAGTTCGGGGCTTTGGTGTCAGCCGGGCGGGGTTTGAGCTCAAATTTTAGGAGGGGGTTGGGCACTAAAAACGCTCAAAAATCGCAATTTTCGGCTAAAAATCGTCAAAAATCGCAAAATTTGGGCTGAAATACAGCTAAAAAGGGCTGTTTTACAGGTGATTTTGGCCATTTTTGTGCTTTAAGAGCCACATTTTATAAAATCGGGGCAGGTCGGCGAACATGAAAAATTCTGACCTATAGTTTTTATTTGATAAGTCGATAGGTCTATAGTAGAAAATAACACACGAGAAATATTTTCACTCGACTGTCACTAATATGCAAATTAGGGCCAAAAACGTGTTTTTCCAGCCAAATTCGGTGTTTCTTTTATTTCTCCCGCATGCGTTGACGGATCGGGCTGATATTTTCAGTAATAATGATAGGTATATTGAGTGTTGTACCTACTGTTGGCAAGTCCGACTTGAACCTGGACTTATTAATAGGTTTTTAACCTGAAATCTGTGGACTTGAACCTGAACCTGAACCTATTTTATTTCAGCCGGACTTGAACCTGTTTCGTTTTACTGGACTCACTCAATAGGTTCAAAATTTGAGTGAAAGTTTAGGCAAAATTTGTCAAATTTTCGGTTGGATTGCACAACATTTTCATGATTTCTTGTTTTTGCACCGATTTTTCAAACTGAATATGCGAGAAAACGAAACTACTGCCCCATAAAATGTGGTTTTCGTCTTTCATTACTAGTAGACAGGCTTAAATAGCTCAGAAAAAGTTGCGATCAGTGCAAAATTTCAACAATTCTTGAAATTATCAGTGGACTTGAACCTGAACCTATTGTCCAGGTTTTTTAGATGGTGGACTTGAACCTGGACTTGAACCTGAAATTTCGATGTTGGACTTGACTTGAACCTGAACTTATTTTTTTAACCCCGGACTTTCCAACACTAGTTGTACCCATAAAATTTGAAGAGGATCGGCCAAGGTTGAGATCGCAATTTATAATTTTTTGGGTTCTGGTAAAAAATCGAATTTTGCAAAAAAAGGTACATCGAAATTTTCGACCAAACTTTCAGTGTAGGTTGCTTAAGTGTCCCTCAAAGTAACCCTCTTTTCCCGTTTGTGGACTTTGTCTCTGTTTCGAGAAATTAGTGTTCGAATTTTCATGCACACGTTGGTAGAAAAAAACCGGAATTTACTTCCAGATTTTGTAAGAGCAGACGGATCTTTTAGCGTTAGGTCTCGCTTGAAAGAGCGCGCAATGGCCGATCGATTGGTTGGTCGCCGGCTAGAAAAAACTACTGAGTCGGGTACTGTAAGAGTTTAAAGTGAGCGAGTCGACCACACTGCAATATTTTTCATGTTTTGAGTTTTATCATGTTGTTATCATGACTTTTGCCTCAAATTGGGATTGAAAAGAGTACGTAAACTTTGGAGAAAGCTCAGCATGCCTCTAGTAAACTATTTTGAGGCAAAAAAAACCATATCAAAAAAGGAGAAAATCGCAGTATGCTAACTGAACTCGCCCACCTTAAACTCTTCGAATACCCAACTCAGTGATTTCTTTTTGGTCGATGACAACTCAGTCGATTGGTCCTTTGCGCGTTCTTTAAAATGAGGTTCAGAGCTAACAGATCCGTCTGCTCCAACGAAATGTAAAGGTAAATTCGGGTCATCTTGTTTTTGGTTAGAAATTACTGTGCATTAAAAATGGATTGCTCTCGTGAAATGTGAAAGCCGAATTTCTATAATTCTTGGACAGGGTAACCTTGTATGACACGCTACAATGCATGCGGGAGAAATAAAAGAAACACCGAATTTGGCTGGAAAAACACGTTTTTGGCCCTAATTTGCATATTAATGACAGTCGAGTGAAAATATTTCTCGTGTGTTATTTTCTCTCATAGACCTATCGATTTATCAAATAAAAACTATAGGTCAGAATTTTTATGTTCGCCGGTTATTAGGGGACCCGCCCCGGTTTTATAAAATGTGGCTCTTAAATTGTAAAAATTCGCTAAAAAATAGGTTGAAAAAAATCGGAGGGGCGTCGGAAAAATCGTCCTTATCGGGGGGGGGGGCTAAGCCTGGCCTAAGTCGGGGATTTGTGCCCAGTTCCGACCATCCCATTTCCGACTTTCCCAGTTCCGACGTTCCCAGTTCCGACTTTTCCCAGTTCCAACTTTCCCAGTTCCGACTTTCCTGAACTTCACCCCTAAGCCTAAACCTGAACCTCCCCTAAGCCTGAACCTAACCCTTAAGCCTGAACCTAACCCTTAAGCCTGAACCTAAGCTCTAAGCCTAAGCCTGAACCTAACCCTTAAGCCTGAACCTAAGCTCTAAGCCTAAGCCTGAACCTAAGCCCTAAGCCTAAGCCTGAACCTAAGTCCTAAGCCTAAGACTGAACCTAACCCTAAGCCTAAGCCTAAACCTAAGCTTTAAGTCTAAGCCTGAACCTAAGCCTAAGCGTGAACCTAACCTCTAAGCTGTAAGTCTAAGCCTAAGCCTGAACCTAAGCCCTATGCTCTAAAGCCTAAGCCTGAACCTAAGCCTACTCATTGAGCATTACGTAGCTACATATTCTTGTATATTCTACCAGAGTCTTGTCTGTATAAAATATAGTGAACTTTATTGTAAAGTCGGAACTGGGAACATCGGAACTGGGAAAGTCGGAACTGGGAAATGTCGGAACTGGGAAAAGTCGGAACTGGGAAATGTCGGAACTGGGAAAAGTCGGAACTGGGAAAGTCGGAACTGGGAACACGATAAGTCGGGTGGGTGCAGGACCACCTGTTACATGTATGCATACATGGAACAGCTGCGGGCCGACCTGGGGGAGGGTGTTTTCACTCAGGTGGGGGTCGACGGGAGGGGGACCAAAAATTCGAAAAGCTTCAAAATCCTTAACGGACCTTCGCGGCTAATGCACAATTATTTTAGGTTTGCAGGCTGTTTTAGCTGCCTTTTGAACAGAGAGAAAGAAAGGTCCAGAAATTAGTTTCTCTCTAAGCAGCTGAAGCAGTGGGCGCAGCAGCAAAACAACCGGCACAAGTAGTACCCGTTTCTGGTCGCCCATTCGCAGTGTGTCTCTCTTGCGCACCCGTTTGTCGTGGATATGCAGGAAGGTGTCGTTGACAGAGGAGGAGAGGTTGGCCGGCCGGTAGATAGTCAGGTTGGCGTCTCTGATGCGTAGGAAGAACTCGTCGTCTTCCAAACCCCAACCCCAGTACTTGTTGGACAAGCCGTTGGCCAGTTTGAACTGGTCCAGGGTCAGAAGCAAAATGCCGCCAATGAATTTCTTGTAGTGGTACCTGCAAGCGCGATCAGTTAGCAGATACAACAACAACCATACCATACATGGGCCGGGGAGGCGGTAAGGGGGTATACCCCTCCCCCTCGGCCGACCATACCCCCCTCAGCCGGTCATACCCCACCTCCCCCACCCACCCCCCCCTCCCGGAGGGAGGAAATTTTCGCTTATTTAAGGCAAAATAGGCGGTTTTTGGCCTTTTTCGGGGAAACCCCCCCCCCCCCGAGGTCTCCAACCCCCCCTACCACCCTCCGGATTTTTCCGGCCCATGTATGACAACAACTATACAGACTAGAGGAACAAAAAGGTTATTGTTCACCTGAGAGGTGATATCGATAATCTTTTAACCTCTGATGTTGTATTTTCTGAGTTCTACTGTTCTTTCGGACAGCTCAGGACACCCTTCGCTCTATCCAGAGCCCTTAAATGGGTAGCCCTGCCCTGCCCACAAACAACCCTACCTTGCTGCCATTAGATGTGCTTAGGCAGCGCCGGTTTGGTTCCCATTTACCTACTAGCCATAGGTCTGCGTTGGGCTTTGCTACGGCCCGGCCCGGCTGAGATACTGTGCTGGGTGGCACGGGAAAGCTCAGATTAATCAACAGATCATGCAAACTCGCATGTGGGCACTAGAGTACACAAGAAACATTATGAACATTAGACGCGACATATCAGATACAGGGTATGTCAAAAACAAACCCAGCGGGCAGATTTTGCGCTGCAGCAACTGCAAATCTCAAACGATTTTGGGTAACTCTTTCTGAATGAAAGATGAATAAGTCATTGAAAATTGCTTAAACGTTTATTAACGTACCCGGCATGGTTCCTGAGACATTTACCCTCACAGTCAAAACAGTGATTTTGGCAAAGAACAAGAGGAATTCCGTTGCACTTCATCACAAAAACAGATTCCTACTGCTGATGGCTAACCTAACGAGACGTTACTGGTGACTCACACGCTTGGTTGATTCACCAAAAAAGTCTCGTTAGCCTTCAGCTGCAGGAATCTGTTTTGCGATGAAGTGCAACAGAATCCCTATTGTTCATTGCCAAAATCACTGTTTTGACTGTGAGGGTAAATGTCTCAGGAGCCATGCAGAGTACGTTAATAAACGTTTAAACAATCTTTCAATAACGTATTTATCTTTCGTTTAAAAAAGATTTACCCAAATCGGTTGTGATTTACAGTTGTTATAGCAATAAATCTGACAGGGGTCCGGGAGTGTGCCCTCAGTGAACGACGGAAAAATCAGGAGAGGGCTGGAGATCGTCTAGGGGGTCCCAAAACAGGGGTGTTCTCAAAAGCGCACTTTCCACCACACAAGCCGTCTGTGCGCCATCCAAAATAACTTAATAATAACTTTATTCGCACAACTAAAGAAAGGCAACATAACTTCAGAATGCTTTCAACGTGCACGACGCTTTTCTCCAAGTTCTCCCGGCGTCTCAGAGATTCGGTGACCCAGTTCTGGTAAAACGTGCATGCGGCCACAGTGGCTAGAACTATTGAATCCCAGCGCCCTAACCTGGTCCTCCGTACGCCGCCTATCCATAGATAGGTTTACCCGCTCGTCGGCCGATAAAATTTTCGTTTATTAAAGGCAAAATAGGCGTTTTTTGGACCTTTTTCGGGGACCCCCTCCGGATTTTTCCGGCCCATGTATGAGCAAGCCCTCAATAATAGAGAGGCGCGATCCCTTTCTTCTCCAACTCCTGTCAGTCTACTGCCAACAGAATGAAAATTGGGGTTAACCCCCTCCTGGAAAGGCCAAACCCCCTCACCCCCCCCAGATAGGTAGAGGAACCCCCACCCCCCCGACTAAAAAATACAAGTACTAGTAGTGGCTCCAGTACTAACAAACTGGCTCAGAAATCACTAATTTTTAGCCTAAAATTCGCTTGAAAAGCCTTTGGAAACCAAATTTGGCGTTTCCACTGTGGCTATTTAAGAGAAATCGATGTTTTTGTAAGCCCTTTTTGTCATTTTTTGATTGGTTTTAGCTGTAAAGCGCTATTTTGGCAGCTTAAAATAGCGATTTTTAGCCTACTTACTGAAAAAAACGTGCTAAAAACGCATTTCCAGACGTTTTGAAGGTTTTTCAAACTTTCGACCCCCCTCTGGGCGAAAACCCCCTCGACCACCCACCTGAGGAAAACCCCCCTACCCCCTCTCCCCAGGTCGGCCCGGAGCTCTTACATGTGAGCCAACCAACGGCCACGTCGACCAGGGAGCTATGGGAAAAGCAGATAGCAGAAGTTTGAACAATACCGAGTCTGTGTGAATTATTCTAAAATAGCTTGTAAATTTATTAGGAAAACTTTGCTGATTGCATATAAAATTAAAAACAGTTCTTTTACTTATCCAGCTAGTTCTCTACTGCTCTCTGACCTCACATAACTAAGCTTAAGATTCAAAATCCAGGAAAATCAGATTGTTCTTAACAAACAGCAACTGTTCTGCTTTCCTGCTCAAAAGCCGGTTACGTTTGCTTGTCATCGCAAACCTTTCCGACCTGACTAAACAACCTTTCACTGGGAACACTTGTGCCAAGTACAGAAAGATATTTTCGATTCATCTGGGCTAGCACCGGGAATCGAACCGAGTTGATTCGTCAATACTTCTGGCTTGTGGGTCTAGGGGGTCCCTTAAAAGCAAAAACCAATCATCAAACAAGTACCTGGGATGGTACTCGGGAGCAGCGAGATGAAAGGGGCCCTCTTGAGGAAAGGCATAGCTGAGTTGCGGGTTCAGCGGCAGTAAGTCTACATCGTGCATGCACAAGTAATCGCAGTTGAGACGGAGCGCCTCGAAGTAGCCGGCATTAATGAGGGAAGCGCGGTTGAACCGGTACTGGTCCACCTGATTGACAGCCAGAATGCGATGTGGCACACCCTGCCTATCTAGGAATGTGTGAAGATGAGGAGCGAAAATCTGAAGTTCCTCGAACCGGTCGCGGTACGGCACGATTATACAGAGTAAATGCTGCTCAGGTGGCCTATTGGCTGGCAAAGTTTCTGCTGGCACAGCAGTTGGTAAGGAGACGAATTGAGATTGTCTGAAATTGCATACAGTCCGTCTAAACTTTCTCCACACATACATGTGGTTACCCCTTAGCTAGGAAGGCCAAACCCTTGTATAACTACCCCAAAGACAGTTCGCCTTTTGCACCCAATCTGGCAGACAAAAACCCCAAACCCGGTCCAGACATGGGCCAGCATTTCGGCTGAAGAACTGGTAAATTTTCAAATTCCTGAGGGGGTTGAGGGGATGGTAAGCCAAAAGTCCGATTTCTGGCTAAAGTTCGGCTTATTATTCGTTAAGAATAGGTTAAAATAAGCTATTCTGAGCTCATTTACACCTGAGCTAGACATACTTTCATCATAACTTTCCATACAAACTTCTTCCAAAAAATTCCTGAGGGGGTAAGCCAGAGCCTTGGGGAGTGAACATGTCGGCCCCAGTCCCCACCCGACAAGGGCTAGCATTTCGCTGACGGCCGTGTAGAAATTTGATATCCTGCCTGCTAGGAGGGAGTAATTAGTCAGAAAAACTGATTCCTAGCTAAAATCAAGATTTGTTGGCTTACTTTTTTTTGAGAAAATACAGGGTGTCTCAAAAAAAATGATCACATTTCTTTTTACTGCCATTTCCGCAAATTTTGACCAAATAGGCTGAAATTTGGACCATAGGTGCCCAAATTCGGGCAATTTTATGTGTTAAAGTTTGGTGCACTAGGCTTGACCAATTCTCGAGAAATTTCAAAAAAAGTGAAATTTGGTAATTTCAATACCAAAAGCCGGTCACCGAAAAAACGTTACATTACATTATCGCCTAAGCTCTAACGATAGCGTTGGAGTTCATGCGTCAACTTTTTACACACGAATTACCCTGAACTTCTGCGTTTACACTCCAAATTTCATCCAATTCCGTCAAAAATTAGAAAAGATACAGGAAAAGGAAATGTTTCCATTTTTCGGTGACCGACTTTCACAATTGAAATTACATACCAAATTTCACTTTTTTTTGAAATTTCTCGGGATTGAGTCAAGCCTAGTGCACCAAACTTTAACACATAAAATTGCCCGACTCTTGGCACCTATGGTTCAAATTTCAGCCTATTTGGTCAAAATTTACGGAAATGGCAGTAAAACGAAATGTGATCATTTTTTTGAGACACCCTGTTGGTTAAAATAAGCTGTTTTGAGCTCACTGACAACCAGACAAGGCCTGCGGGGGGCTGAGGGGGTTGCCCCCCTCAGGCTCTGACCTACCCCCCTCAGCGGGCGCAATCCCCCTCAGGAATTTTTCGGAAGAATTATGATAAAAATATGCCTGGATTAGGTGTAAATGAGCTCAGAATAGCTTATTTTAATGAAAAATAAGCAAAAAACCCTTGTCGGATTTTTTTGCCTACCACCCCCTCAGCCGCTCCTACCCCCCTCAGGAAGTGAAAATTCTACCCCCCCCCCCTCAGCCGAAATGCTAGCCCATGTCTGCTGACAACTAATTTACACATGATTTTATCAAAAAAATTCGTCCAAAAACTGCTTCTGGGGGCAAGTCCCTCACTTCCCTCGACCCGACCTTGTTTCTTATTGTAACAGATAAAAATCTTGGAGACAATTCAAACAGCTCACACTTTGAAGACAGAGATCTCGTCTGCAGTCTGCAGTGTACAGTTGGAGTTATTGCAGCGATTGGCGGATCGTGCAGTCAGTTTGTAGGAGACGTGTGTTATCTGGGTCTCCAAAGAAAGCCAGGTAGCCATGTAGAGCGTGAGTAGTAAGCAGACCGCCAGAGAGAAGGCACAGCAGCGCAGCACGGCGCGCGGCCGCAACGCACGGCGCGCGCACTTGGCATACGTCACCTTTGACACGCGCACCTCAAACAATGCTCAAAATAGGCACTTAATTGGCAACTATAGTCTGTTCAAAAAATAAAAGCCACCTAGCGCTTTTTTGCGAATAACTTTTTGGGAAGCCTCGGAGCTACTTGAGCCTCATAACCAAAGTTGTAGACAAGGTCGAGCTGCGG
The DNA here is from genome assembly GCA_030248155.1 of Sabatieria punctata. Classification (NCBI taxonomy): domain Eukaryota; kingdom Metazoa; phylum Nematoda; class Chromadorea; order Araeolaimida; family Comesomatidae; genus Sabatieria; species Sabatieria punctata. Next base: position 88,003 of record JASANB010003792.1, read on the forward strand.
TCGGCGGTTAATGCTAATCTGCGCTACGTTTACTCCGAACACTAATTTCCGCAATATAAAAAATGAGCTTTTTTCCTAATTGCAATGGAATTGAGATTACTGCAGAATTAGATTCCGGAGTCCTTGGCGACTCCAATGATGCTTTTATGACGTGTCTAGGGCAAACCGATCCGGAGATAGGGCCGGTCAAATTTTGCAAAAATCGCGAAAAATGGCGTTTTTTGAAAATCTCACAAAATAGGGGCGGAAACATAGGCAGACCAACGGATTTGGCTGAAACTTCCTGAATGGGGTATTCTTGACCGCCGGAATCGATTCTGACACCTCGCGACCCTGAAAACCTCACCCTGATACCGTAATTCGGCTCCGAAAGTGGGGTGGTCATATGAGATTGAGCAGTCCAATAAGCATCTGCAATCACTTTTTAGGCGTTTGCGAACATCTACGATTACAAGCTGCTACTTCTAACATGCAAATTTGGGAAATTTGTCTTACAGTACAAATCCGTTTTTCTTGAAGCTGTACCACCCATCATCGGAAGCCGAATTACGGTATCAGGGTGGTGTTTTCAGGGTTCGCAAGTGTCAGAATCGATTCCGGCGGTCATAAATACCCCATTCAGGAAGCTTCTGGCAAATCCATCGGTCTGTCTAAGTTTCCCCCTTCTATGTGAGATCTTAAAAAAACGCCATTTTTCGCGATTTTTGCAAATTTTATCTCCAAAACGGTTTGGCCTAGACACGTCATGAAAGCATCGTTGGGGGCCGGCACAGTTGGTGTAGTGGTTTAGGCCACATGGCCACTGTGCGCGACGTCGTGCGCTCATCCACTCGGCGCGGCAAGTTTCTTGCCGCAAAGAGTTGGTCGTCGGCATAAAGCTCCACCCAGGCCACCGAAAACTGGTTACAGCGAGTAGGTAAAATGGGAACCAACTGGATCTGCCGCATACATGGGCCGGGGGGTAAGGGGGGTATACCCCACCCCCTCGGCCGGCCATACCCCCCTCGGCCTTCCACCCCCCTCCCGGAGGGAGGAAAATTCCGCTTATTTGAGGCAAAATAGGCGTTTTTTGGCCTTTTTTCGGGGGGACCCCTTCCCCCGAGGTCTCAACCCCCCACCCCCCCTCCGGATTTTTCCGGCCCATGTATGACCTACCGTTGCACTGAAAGCCGCTCCAAAAAGCATGCCGCGTTGGAGGGAAGATCAAAGATGTCAGGAGCCGTCTGAGAAACCAGCAATAAGGCCAATACCGGTTTGGCCACTTGGCCGGGCGGCCGTTGGGAGCTGTCGGCACCATGACGTCACCACGCCAGGCACTCTCTTAGTATCTGGCGCCCAACAGCATGGCTTGAGTGGCTTGGCAGTGAAAGAAGGGCAAACGTCCGAGATGACGATATCAGGGGTAACGAAATGGACCGTGCAGGTCTGATCGTAGGGCTGTACATCGTACGGCCCCCCGCCAGATCGGATCGGATCGGATCGGCATCGTTGGGGTCGCCAGAGACTCTACATTTGAACTCTGCAGTCATCTCATATTCATCGCAATCAGAGAAAAAGTTCTTTTTTTAATTTGCGCAAATTAGTGTTCATAGTAAACGTAGCGCAGAATAGGATTTACCGCAGACCGAAGCTCGTCGACCTTGTCTACAACTTTGGTTATGAGGCTCAAGTCCCTCTGAGGCCTTCCAAAAAAGTTATGTGCAAAAAACCGCCAGGTCGCTTATTTATTGAACAGACTATATCACACCAAGAAAAGATTTACAACAGTTTCTTCGGCAAACCTAGCTGATGGGTGCAATTTATAACCTAAAACCTGGCGCCTTATACAGACATGCTGCCGGCACAGTTGGTGTGGCGTTTTAGGCCGCAGAGCCACTGTGCGCGTGCTCGTGCGCCCATCCACTCGGCGGGGCAAGTTTCTTACTGCAAAGAGTTGGTGATCGGCACAAAACTCAACCCAGACATACTTGGGCCGGGGGGTGTGGGGTATACTCCTCCACCTCGCCGGCCAATACCCCCCTCGGCCGGCCATACCCCCTCCCCCACCCCCCCCCCGGAGGGAGGAAATTTTCGCTTATTTAAGGCAAAATAGGCGTTTTTTGGCCTTTTTTCAGGGGGACCCTCCCCTCGAGGTCTCCAACCCCCCTACCCCCCTCCGGATTTTTCCGGCCCATGTATGCCATACCCCCTCTCAGAGCGAGAAAATTTTTTGCTTATTTAAGGCAAAATAGGCGTTTTTTGGCCTTTTTTTCGGGAGCTCCCCCCCTGAGGTCTCCATACCCCCGTCCGGATTTTTCCGGCCCATGTATAAACCCAGGCCTGCGAAAGCTGGTGACAGCGAGTAGGTAAATGGGAACCGACTGGAGCGGCCTAAGCTACAATAGCAACCAGAAACGTTGTTGGGAGAAACGGAAACGGGAAACGCTACCACTGAGATCCGCCCAGACTGACACTGAGCATGTCAGCCGGTTAGTAGCGAAGAAAGGGCTCGAATGTGGGTGTGCGCGGCATAACGCAGGGGCGACGGCCCCGCCTGTTCAATCCAATCAATCTACACAGTCATGCTCAGGAATGCAACCAGGTTGCGGTATAATGTGGTATATACAGCATAATGCCGTATTATTTTGGTATGACGTATGTAAATGCGGATTTTTAAACTGCATAATACAGTCATGTCTCGTTAATCCGGACCTCGTTAATCCGGATATTCGCCTTCCGGACAAGATTAGGCCAGGTCCCAATTTTCCCCCATGTTATATGACTCGTTAATCCGGATCCGGATTCGTTAATCCGGACAGAAGATTTGGGGTACCAACTTCGAAATTTGTACGGTGAAGTGATTCGTTAATCCGGATACATTTGGCTAATTTGGACAAAATCCATGCGCAATTTTTCAATTCAGGCGTGAATTTTGAATTGAATAATGCTTTTCTTTGAGTCAGAATGTGATTATTTCTGCCTTTTAAGAAGCTATAATCAGCTGAAGTAAGTTTTTGGGTTTTTATTAGTTGGTACAGCTGCAGAGTCTGATATGCAACTAACAAAAAGCTGTCATTTAGACCTTTGACCTGATAAACAGTGTTTTAGCTTTGATTCGTTAATCCGGAAATTCGCTAATCCGGACAAAATTGGCCGGTCCCAACTTGTCCGGATTAACGAGACATGACTGTACCGCATAATTTTGCTCAAGTCCGACTGTAAGATTGCCAAAAAAGACAGACTTTTTTATAGTATTGCTATTTTTGGAAATAACATTTCGACCACATTCGATTAATTTATAGACGAATTAAAAACTTTTGAGTTGAAATTTAACAAAAATCTTAGGTGTCGTCATTTCTAACTTGATTATCTTTCGTGGTTGTTTAAACCTGCTAACTTTGACCTAACAACTGCTCTTTGACCACATAGAGGTTGAAAAGCGCTAGTTTTTGCATCAGAAACTTAACTTTAATTACTAGGCGGTAATACTGTTCTTGAAATAACGAATCGCACACTATGCGGGTGCATCCCTACAGGTCATGCTCAAAAGTTCTCGTTTTCAGGTGGACATTTTGTCAATCCAGAATTTCGTCTTGCTATTAAACTTTTGCGTTCGTAAATAAATTTCGCTGAAATTTTAACAAAACATGCAGGCATAGAACCTCGTAATTTACCCTCTCAAATTCTTGGTAAAGTATGTCGCTTCACCCACTAGTTACGCTCTTGCACGTGTCTGCCATCGCTTTCCAACTTAATTAGAACCAGCAGAATCGCCGAACATACTTTAGCAGGATTCAAGCAGCCAGTATTCCACCTTCCTCGATGCAGCTGCTACTGAAAGCTAGAATGTGCGGACACATGCAAGTGTGCAACTAGTGGATGAAGCGAGAGACTTAGCCAAAACTTTGAGAGTAAAAATTCTTAGGCTCTCAGTATGTCATGTTACAATTTCAGCAAAGTTTATTGATGAACAGAAAAGTTACAGCAAGACAAAACCCCGGATATACAAATAAATGGCCCACCCTACCTTGTACATGTAGATGGATGGATGGATTGTCTGGGTGGGGCCGTTGTAGCCCCTGCGTTAGGCAGCACTGCGGGCCCATTACGCACACCCACATCATGCCCTTCCTTCGCTACTAGCCGGCACATGCTCGAGGTCAGTCTGGGCGGGTTTCATTGGTAGCTGTCCCCGTTTCCGTATGTCCCAACACGTGTGGTTGCTATTGTAGCTTTAGGTACAGCTCCAGTCAGTTCCCATTTACCTACTCGCTGTCACCAGCTTTTAATGGTCTTCTGGGTCGGGCTTAGTGCCATGACCAACTCTTTGCGGCAAGAAACTTGCCCCGCCGAGTGCATGAACGCACGACCACGCGCACAGTGGCTTTGCGGCCTAAACCACTACACCAACTGTGCCGGCTTATGCACGTAGAACTAAAGCCTTTACAGTTAAACACGATATCCTGCTGTTGGGCAGACATCAGTAAATAATTCTACTTTCGGAATGAGCAGATCCACAAAAGCAGGAAAACTCTATATGAAGCAGCAAAAACGGGCTGCACCTTCAGATCAGAAGCAAAACCCTTAGTCGAGCCTATTAGACTAGCAGCTTAGTGCATTCAGCAGTGACAAAGACAAGCGGAAGCGCCTCTCTAAAAGCCAATCTAGCCGGTTTAATTGACAACAAAACACAGGCACACCCACACAACTGGCAGGGGACAGTCAATTCCACCACCTTAATTGGGTGGCTGGCTGCACTGCGAACGGTGGCAGAACAGAATATCTATCGATCTTGCAAGCCCAAGCTTACAAACTGAAAGCTCACTCATTCTCTGCTCTAATGGACAGAAAACTGATTCAATTTTAAATACTTTTTCATGTGCGCTATCCAATTTATCAGTATTATCTAAACACGGTCTTTCTGTTATGTTCATGCAGCACCCGCATTCGCATAATATTAAAGGCCATGCGCTTTTTAAGCCCTAGTTTCACGTTTAGGCTTAGGCTACGGCTTCATAACCTATTTTTCAACATTTCTAAGTTGTTCGGCTGTTTTACTGATTTTCGGATACACCCTATCCTCTATTTCTTCTGCTAATACAGATTGTTGTTGTTTTGGTAACTTTTTGCCCTTTCGGATTAGGAGCAGCCATGAGCAGATTTTCACGTCTCTCCTATCCCTACGGCCATACATGTAACTAGGGAACGACCGCAATTCCGATTCCGATCGGAACTGGCAGTTCCGATTCCGAACTCAGAGGTCTCGGAATTTTTCGGAACTTTTGCTAAGTTTTTAGGAAATCAAACACTATTTCTTGCGTAATATTGCATGTCTTCTTTGTTGTGCAATCGACAATCTGCGTAGTTTAGTAATCCATAACCTACTGTAATCCGACTAAGTAAAAAATAAAAGTTAGCACCACTCCATTGTGGAAGCACCTGAGTCTGAAGCACTCGGCAGTCTTCAAACGCCTCAATGATTTTGATCAAAGCCGGTGAACGGACGTTTAATGTGGCAAAACACATTTCGGAAGGTGACAGAAGTCACTTGAAGCCTGAAAACTAGAGTGCGAACAACACCTGAAAGCATACATGTAACAGCTCCGGGCCGACCTGGGGGAGGGGGGAGGGGGGGTTTCCTCAGGTGGGGGGTCGAGGGGGGGTTTCGCCCAGGTGGGGGGGGGGGGGTACCAAATTAAAAAAACTCCAAAACGCCTAGACATGCGTTTTTAGCACGTTTTTCTCAGTAAGGACGCTAAAAATCGCTATTTTAAGCTGCCAAATAGCGTTTTAAAGCTAAAAACAAGCAAAAAATGACAAAAAGAGCTTCCAAAAACACCGATTTTTCTTAAATATCAGCAGTGGAAACGCCAAATTCGGTTTTTCAAGTCAATTTTAGGCTAAAAATTAGTGATTTCTGACCCAGTTTGTTAATACTGGAGCCACTACTAGTACTTGTATTTTTTGGTCGGGGGGAGGGGTCCCTTAACCTGTCTCGGGGGGGAGGGGTGAGGGGGGTGGCCTTTCCAGCAGGGGGGGTAACCCCCCCAAACCCGCCTAGTACATGTATGCCTGAAAGACCCAATACCAATACCTGAGACTCCCAATACCCAATACTTGCGTAACTGAGCCAAAAATTGTATTTCAGTGAAAAGGTACATTCCAGTGGTGTACACAGAATTTCTTTCACAGCGATTAAAATTTCCAAGAGGCTTGGTTCGGCCATTGTCCAACTAGCGCGAGATATTTTGAAAAATTAGCCTTCAAGAAAGCATTTAGAAGCCGTTCTGGCGGGTAAAACAAGCAGAAATTAACAGTTTTGGTACGTACATGAGCTACTGTATTACAGTGTTTCTTATTTTCGGCGGATTTTTCTTCTTACTCGACCGGAAAGGGGTGTACCAGACCCGCACCCCCTGGGTACAGTACTAATACATTCTGTATCACTAAAATGACAAATTTCAATTGAATCACAAACGATTATCTTAGATAAGAACAGAGAAATTGCACTAATTACTGGTGTACTAGAAAAGCGGACAGTATAAGACATTCTTAACCTTTAGTTTATTAACGCAAAAACGGCTTTCTATGCCTACTGTAATAATCGGTCAATCTTTTCGATTTTTTCAGGTCAGTTTTTCAGTTCAACAGCGATTTTAATAGGTCCTAATTAGTATCTGGTACTGGGGCATAAAAAACCCAATACCCAATACCAATACCTGGAAAGCACCACAATACACTCAATACCCAATACCAGTTCGCACTCTCCTAAAAACGTTGAAAAATTGTTGTTTTAAAAGTATAATTTACGCGCTTTGAATTTTACCTATTGATGGTTGGCGATTTTAATGAATTGTTATCGTTTGACCTGGTGATTTGTACTGGATGTTTGCATGGAATTGTAAAGTATGGTTGCGTAAACAAAACACTGTTTATTTGCCAAAAACAGGTTATTCCAAAACTCTAAGCCGATTTTCAAAAAAGTTCCGATTCCGAAAAATTCCGATTCGGAACTGTATTTGAGTTCCGATCGGACCCAAAAATCCGGTTCCGGTCGTTCCCCACATGTAACAACGGGGTCTGCCCCACCCCACTTAGGCCAGACCCCCCGGATGAGACCCCCTACCTGAGACGATTTCCCGACACCTCTCCGATTTTTAGGGCAAGCAAATTTTTGCAATTTCAGACACAAAAGTTGCCAAAATCGTCTGTAAAACAGCACTTTTTAGCTGTACTTCAGCAAATTAGCGATTTCTGACGATTTTTAGCCGAAAAATTGCGATTGACACCCTTTTTTTAAATTCGTTCTAAAGAGGTATGACTGCGCTAATCGATATAATCAATATTTTGTAAGAAAGCAATCGATATAGGCCGTTCTGAATTTAGGCGCATAAAACTACAGGAATGCCAAAAGGACCCGACGCATAATTATGGCCATACATGTAACAGGGGGTCTGGGGGGTCTTCCCCCCACCCGACTTAGGCCATACCCCCCCGGATGGGACCCCCCCCCCCCCCCCGAGACGATTTCGCCGACCCCCACTCCCATTTTTCTGGCAAGTAATTTTTTTAGCAAATTTTTACAATTTGAGACACAAAAATTGCCAAAAACGCCTGCAAAACAGCACTTTTTAGCTGTATTTCAGCCATACATGTGCATGGTCGGTGGCTCAGGGAGGGACGGCCAGATCTACGTGCGTAGTTGCCTGGATACAGGTGCAAATTTTAGGTGGGAAATTCAAATTTTGGCGGGAAATTTGAATTTTTGCTCAAAATTTTGGCGGGAAATTTGAATTTTGTCCAAATTTTTGGCTAAAAATACGAAATTTTAGGTTAAAATTCAATAATTTGCGGTAAAAATCAAATTTTCGACAAAAATCAAATTTTCGACAAAAAATTGCCAAAAAACCACTTTTCTGATAGAAACATTGCCAAAAAATCGAAATTTTCCAGAGAAAATTTGAAAAAATTTCGGGTTTGGTGCGTAGTTGCCTGGAGGAAGGGTGCGTAGTTGCGTAGTTGCCAAAATTTGTTTCTGTGGCTCAAAAACGCATCCTGAGGCTATCTAGCAACCTCTAGCAACGTTTGGTAGATTTTCATTTTCGTCCCCCCCTGGGCACCCCCCATGCACATGTATGATTTCAGCCCAAAATAGCAATTTTTGGCGATTTTTTTCGATTTTTGAGCGTTTTTTAGTGCCCGACCCCCCTCCCAAAGTTTTGGTTCAGACCCCCCCCCCCACCGGCCGGCGCCAGACTCCCCTCCCCCATCGGCGGATGACCTGTTACATGTATGATTATGGCTTCGCCGGCCAGTGAGCCGACCGTCCGAGTTAGCTGGTGTCGGATATCGGTATAGGGCACCTTCGCCTGGCGAGTCTAATGATCACTAAATTAGCATAGGAAACGCCCCGGTGGGTCTGTTTTGCCAAATATAAAAGTACCCCTAGTGGGACGCATCAGTACCTACAGGAACGCTCCGGAGGGCCTGTTTTCCAAATATAAAAATACCTTTAGGGGTACGCATCTGCATAGGGCACGTTCCGGAGTCGTACAGTCATATGAAAGTTAATTAATTAATATCTAAACCATTTCTGATCTTCCCTGATTCCCCCCAGCTACATACACCTGGTCCTAACCCGTGAAAGTTTTACATTTTTTCCGGGTTAGGTGTAGCTGGGGGGGGAATCAGGGAAGGTCAGAAATGGATTAGATACTAATTAATTAACTTTCATATGACTGTACAACTCCGGACCGTGCCCTATACTGATGCGCACCCCTAGGGGTATTTTTATATTTGGAAAATAGGCCCTCCGGAGCGTGCCCCATACTGATGCGTCTCCAGGGGTATTTTTATATTTGGAAAACAGGCCTCCGGAGCGTGCCTATACTGATGCGTCCCCCTAGGGGTATTTTTATGTTTTTAAAACAGGCCCTCCGGAGCGTGCCCTATACTGATGCGCCCCTAGGGGTATTTTTATGTTTTTAAAACAGGCTCTCCGGAGCGTCCCTATACTGATGCGTCCCTGTAGGGGTATTTTTATATTTGGAAAACAGGCACACCGGAGCCTGCCTATACTGATGCGTGCCTCTAGGGGTATTTTTATATTGGGAAAACAGGCCTCTGGAACGTGCCTATAGGGTAAGCCGGGGTAATTCGGCACACCATTTTCAGTTTTTCAAAAATATCTCGGCCCAACTTAGCAGCAGTAACCTGATTTTCGGTCCGGAATTTTTCAATTTTTCTTTGTTACACTGTGCAAAAGGTTTGAAGCCATTCCGACCATTCTACAAGGAATGGCGAGCGATTCCTTTTCGATTTTATTCATGTGCCGAATTACCCCACCGGTGGGGCAATTCGGCACAACGCGGAAAATTTGGTTTTGAAGCCTAACAGCCCCATCTTAAGGAATGTTACGATTAGAGCCACTTCATCTGAGTCTGTAGTACAATTTTTGCCAGCATTGTACAGTTGTAGTGGCTTTTACAGCTTTCTAAACGTTGAGATAATATGATCCCCACATAAGTTGATTTTTTCTACTTGGCAATCGAAAAAGGCAGAGTTCTAGCGTTATACTTTCATGGAGCTCTTGTTTGAAGGTTTCTAGCTTTTGCTTCAAGCAGAAAACCTACTTTGTATGTGTAACAGTGGTTGAATAAATGCATAATTTGCATACACACAAACATATGCTAAATCGGGCCTCCGTGTAAAAAATGTCGATGTTTTCATTCTATTAACACTGCTAAAGGCTTACGCACCAAGAAAATAAGCAATTTGCAGTTGATTAACAATTTTTGATTAATTAATTAAAATTATTAATTAGTTAATTAATTAACGTAAAATAACTGGTTACTGTGTAAATCAGCATGGTGATGCTTAAAATACATAAACTAAGCAAAAATAACCGTTTTTGAACGAAAGTTTTGAAAAAAAAACCGATTTTTTGCGGGAAAACTGACTTCAACTACCGTAATCAACAGCTTTTCCATTCCAAAATGATGCGAAAACCTGCGTGTCTACTTGTGCCATTTTTGCCCCCGAAAGCGGGTCGTCGGTTCTCAAAAACTACTGCACCGATTTTAGTGAAATTTTCAGTGAATAATATTTGAAGGAAACCAACCAAATTGCAGATTTTTAATCCGTCCAAGCTAATGTAGTTTTAGGTTTATTCAGCTTCAAAAATCGGATTTTTTGAGTTGGTGTCAAACAATGACCTGTAGCTCACGATTGATTAAGCAGATAGAGTTAATATTTTATACATTATATCAGCACACAATACGCATTACATAACTGCATTAACCGTTCATCTAGCTGCATTCGTTCGAACGCAATTATCCAATAAAAAATTTTGTGCCGAATTCCCCCCTGTGCCGAATTACCCCGGCCTACCCTACTGATGCGTCTCTAGGGGTACTTTTGTATTTGGCAAAACAGTCCCCCGGGGCGTTTCCTATGCTGATTTAGTGATCATTAGACTCGCCAGGCGAAGAGCTTTCAAATGATATATGACTTGACCATTTTGGACGATTTTGAAATTTTGGAATTTTGCCAAAAAAATATCGATAATCGATAATTATCGATAAAATTTAATTTATAATTAAGACGCAATTTCTGAGAGAATTCAATGTACCTCCCTACTTTGGACAGGGTCACATCACGGATTTCGATATTTCTATGATAGTTCAGTAGTAATTGATGAAAAACCATGATGCGCCAAGTATCAGCCCGATCGGCCCACATGGGCCTGCTGACCACCTCCTTGAAGTGACCGGTCCAGAGCGAAATTTGCAAATTTGGGTCCCTTCATTCAAGTCATTGTATCTTGCCGACATCTAGAGTTACAGTGACCGTGAGCCCACCAAACGATCGAGAACGATCCGAGGATTACAAATATCACAGTTACAAAGCGGTATCTAGCTCCGTACCGCAATTTAGGGTAAAAAACGCGGTTCAACACTGAATTTTTACCTTACCCGGTGACACGTTTGACCAAATTTAAGTACATTAGAATGACGGGCCAGACGTAGATTTTTTATATAATATAGCATAGTAAATGCGCAACATACATGCAAAAAATCAGCAAAATCGACGCGCCACATAGGGTCGAAATCGGCCCTTAAAGTCTCGGCGATAAATTTTTTTTCACTCAATGTCAACAAAAATTATTCTTCTAGATCAATTTTTTTGTAGAATGTGAATATTGAACTGTTTTTATGAAATTTTTACATTGAAGCCCAATAACATTGAAAACGGTCAGTATTGTGCGGCTCTACTGTGTACAATGCATGTTACAGAATGCATATAATAAACCAATCTGCGTGCATATCATTGTGCACATTTAACAAATGAATGTCTTGTTTACTGCATAATTCCTTCATTTCTCCTGTTTTTAGTCAATTTTCCTCCCCACCTCCGCCGCAAAGGGGGGTGTATCCACCCTACACCCCCTGGATACGCCACTGTTTAGACTCTGTTTTCGTTTGGAGGTTGATATGGTGCATTCAGATGCATACGGCATATTGGGCTTTGGGCAACGTTCATTTCTGTTCACCTTTCTCAACTAGCAAGTTTAATGTGTAGCCAGCTGTTAGTGGGCCTGCTTCTCGTTTTTCTTATCAACAGAACAGAGCCAGCTTGCGCATTTGCTTTACTTACGGCTTTACTTTGTTTACGTACTACATAACTAAATGTGTATACGTAAATCACATGATTGTACTATTCTAATTTTCTTCTACCACACGACCCCAGAATGAAAATGGTAAATCTTCATTCATAACAACAGTAATTAAGATTTTATTTTGCTCATACACTACTATATGTTTTAGCTAAAACTGGCTATTCTTGTTTGTTATATTGGATTTGCAATGACTAAGAAAGGAAATGACGGAAAATTGGAACCTGGGTTCATTGATTCGATGTTTGAGGTCTACGGAATTTGTCTTTACCAGTCAGACTTACATCCAAGATCGATGCAAGACAAATGCATAGTAGATCATTTGGCTAATTTGAGCACACCAGTTGTGAATGAATGGGTCAACCAACGCTTACAACAGGAATGCTGGGAAGAAGCCACCAATCAGCTGACTGATTTGGCATTTGAAATCTACGGTATTTGCTTCTACCGTTCCAGTTTACCATCTGATGAAACGTGTGCAGTGGAGAATATGTCCAACTCTCCTGAAGCAGTCTCGATCGAAAATATGTATGCATGCTGGCAAAATGTCACAGACAACAGAAACTGTGGCTACAAACAATTCATGCAACAGATTTTCTTGATGCGCATAGTACAGCACCTGAGTGAAAGCATTAGTGTTACGACTGGCAAAATCGATGTGTTGGCAAAGTCCTGTCCGCAGCCTATATCCTTTTTTGCAACACCAAAGCAAAAAAAGCTTGGCCACAATCTTTTGGAGTCAATAATTGAAGCGTTCAGACGAAGAAATGCCTCAGTCCATAAATAGATGAAACGAGAAAAACGCGTTCAAAGTTTTCGGCCAGCCTGAAATAAATTGTGCAAAATGCTATGGCCTAAAGTGTATTATGCCAAAAGAAGCCCATACCAGTGCTACTCTGCACCTGAGTTTGGGCCACCACATTTTTCCTGATTTGGATATTTTTAAAAATTTGTGATAGTGGACTTAGGCTGTTTTAAGGTCTAAACCATAAAACAGCCTAAGTCCATAGTCACAAATTTAAAAAAGATCAGTAAGAGTAAGTCAGCGGTTATAGCTAGTAGGCTTGATTGCCTTCCAGAACTCCGGGTAGCGGACTAGCAATCTAGCCATCAATCTGCAGCTTAAAAGTAGAGCTACAATAATCTGAAATGTAAAACCTACGTTGAGCGATTGCAGAATAAGGTGGCGCAAGGCCCATTTTTGTCTTCAAAAGCGACATTCGACTAGGGATGCAACCGAATACAAAAATACCGAATACCGAATACCGAATACCGAAGCGGATTTTAGGAACCGAATAATACCGAATTATACCGAATAATACCGAATATTGATGATTCGCTGGCGCAATTGCAAAAATATACTGTCTAACTAATATTTCTTGTTTTTTTGCTTGTCTTGTTTATGCTAAAAAAAGCTGTAGAGTGAGGTATTGTTTGAATGTTATAGATTTAACCATGCCTGTAACTAAAAAAGCCCTATTTGGTCGCTTTTTATCGTCAGCTCTGCTGACAACAAGGACGAGTGCAAGGTATACGTACTTGTACGAGCAAACAATTTCAAGAGGCGCGAATCAGGCCTCAAGTGCGCTTATTAGTCATGTGAAGTCACAGCACAAAGACACTTTCCCTTATATCTATATCCTCCTATTATCCACCACATGGCGGGGATTTCATGAAAAATCTTGCCCCTAAGCCTAAGTCTGAACCTAACCCTAAGCCTCAGCCTAAAACTGAAGCTAAAAGTTGGGTTTGACAGCGGGTTGGGCGAATGGGCTTTCTCAATTATCCGCCATGTGGCATTTACGCGCGAATCGCAAAGACGCACATGGAAAGTTGGAGGAAGGGAGCATCCAGTACTACTGTAAGCACCGGAGCTGGCAGCTTAGGCAGACAACTTAGATTGGATGAATCGTTTGAAAAGATAGGTGGGAATTTATTGGCCCATAAAACAAACGCTTAGGTAAAGAAGTGGAAAGCTGACAACGTAGTCTACTGGGAACTGAAAAGGCCGAAATGTGGTTGTTTATTACTAAGTCAAACCTTGAAGTTCGTTAACTTTTCATATGAATAGTCGTTGTTTGCCAAATAAATGAACAGAGAGATGTAAAAGAGAAATATCTCGGTGATTTCTGGACAAATTTAAGCAAAACAGTGCAATTTTAACGGTTTTACAATATTCGGTATTATTCGGTATTATTCGGTTCGAAAAATACCGAATTCGAATACCGAATTCGAATAGCACTAGTAACCGAATTATTCGGTTCATACCAAATAATACCGAACTTCGGTTGCATCCCTACATTCGACATTCGATCAAAGTTTCTTGAACTAGTCTATCAATACTCTAAGGCCCCCGATTTTTAAGTTTAAACAATGCTTATTGAATGAGAAATCGTATTTCAAAATGTTATCAACCTTAGTACATTGTAAATGACGCAAAAATTTGTGATTTTGAGCATACATGGGCCGGAAAAATCCGGAGGGGGGTAAGAGACCTCGGGGGGGGGGGGGGGGGGGGGTCCCCGAAAAAAGGCCAAAAAAACGCCTATTTTGCCTTAAATAAGCGAAAATTTTTCCCCCCTCCGGGGGTAGGGGGTTGGCCGGCGAGGGGGGTATGGAGTATATATGGACGGCCGAGGGGGGTATTGGCCGGCGAGGGGGGGTAACCCCCTTACCCCCGGCCCATGTATGATTTTGAGCCACTAGCTAATTTACTCCAGAACCTGTAGGCGTATGCCAGCGTTCTTGCCACCATTCTATAGCTTAAGGATAGCGCTATAATAATCCGAAATATAGAGCATAGATTTTAGGGGTTACAGATAAGCTATTGGGGCCGAAATTGGGTAGAAAATTTTTTTCTTCAAAAACGCAATTCGACCGACGCTTCTTAAAGCAGTCAAAAAGCACTCTAAAACCCCCGATTTTTAAGTCAAAATTCTGATTAGTAAGTCAGAACATCAAATTCGAAATTTTGATTCAATTGTTAAGCAGATCGATTACTGTATCCTCGAACTGAAGCATCAAATCTCAGATTCCTTTTCAGAAGTTTGAGAACTCAGCTATACTACGTATTAGTGTATCAACTTTCAGCCATCTAGGCCAAATTTCTAATTTTGTGTGTGAATATTGAGGTTCCTTGATTTGGACTTAGGCTTTTCTTCAACCGATTTTCAGCACTTTTAAAAAATTGCGTTGGTGTAACTTATGACATAGAATGTTTTCAGATTAACTGTTTTGTATTTAACATGTCTATAGTTAGTAGATTCGTGCTGACGAGCAGAACTCAATTTTTTCAAAAAGTGGACTGAGGCATTTCTTCGTCTGAACG
>JASANB010003793.1:0-43029 GCA_030248155.1 Sabatieria punctata
GACTTGAATGTAGATTTGAGCCGTTTATAGAGTAAACTGGGGGTTGGCTACTTCGAACGGTTCGCGGTTTTTTTTAATCTCAAGCATATGTGGACTGTTGCACGTCTCTGAAAGCCCACTGCTTGTTATCCGATTTTAAGTAAAGCATTAATTCAAATTTCGCGCCTTGATAGGCAAGTTATGCGTCAACCGCAGGATACGGTAGCTCTCGTCCTCGTCAAACTAGTTTCACAATATTCACGTCTCACCACGCACGTGTAAAGAGTAGAGATGCAATCATATAGGGGTAACTTTGAACAGGCGTGAATTTTTGCTTTTTGGCCTATGGTTGCGCTAGTTTATCGCCAAAGACTCCAGGCAACACGAACCTAGCAAATAAATAGGCCTATAGTAAGGGATCTGTTGCTGTTGTTTGCCAGTGCTATGTTGCTTGAAAATATCGTTATTTTAATAACTTAACGGCTGAAAACTCTACGATAAGAAAACTTTGGGTTCCAATTTCCGGCAAAACTGACTTTTAGGGGTCCCTAATGAGGGCGTGTATCTCAGGATCTAAGCATAGCACAGTAATGAAAATTCCAGCAATCTTTTAAGAACTTATTTATCTTTCATCTAAAAAAGGATTCATTAAAATCCGTTGAGATTTGCAGTTGCTACAGCGGTGGCAAAACTGACTTTTAGGGGTCCCTAACAAATGAATTTTAAATGAAAGATAAATAAATTCTTAAAAGATTGCTGAAATTTTCATTAATGTGCTCTGCATAGATCCTGAGATATACGCCCTTTTTAGGGACCCCTAAAAGTCAGTTAAGCCCAAACGGGCTAACATTGCTCCCCAGCCCAGACCATTCTCTTTCCAATAGTGTGCTTGTCGTCTAGATATTTCGTACTGAACTTTTTCTGTGCTGTGAAGAAGAGAAGTGGCTACTTTGAACACCCTTATAAATCTGATTTCCTTGTCTTCTCTGCATATCCTCGCATTCTGTGGTTAAGGGGTGTGGTGGTTACCACTCTGCTGGAAACGCCGGCTCAACTGACTTTTAGGGGTCCCTCGACTATCATACTAGGGGGTTGGGGGAGGTTACCCCCCTGCTGGAAAGGCCAACCCCCCTCACCCCCCCTCGAGACAGGTTAAAGGACCCCTCCCCCGACCAAAAAATACAAGTACTAGTAGTGGCTCCAGTATTAACAAACTGGGTCAGAAATCACTAATTTTTAGCCTAAAATTCACTTGAAAAGCCTTTGGAAACCGAATTTGGCGTTTCCACTGCTGATATTTAAGAAAAATCGGTGTTTTTGGAAGCTCTTTTTGTCATTTTTTGCTTGTTTTTAGCTTTAAAACGCTGTTTGGCAGTTAAAATAGCGATTTTTAGCGTCCTTGCTGAAAAAAACGTGCTAAAAACGCATTTCTAGGCGTTTTGGAGCTTTTCGAAATTTGCGACCCCCCACCTGGGCGAACCCCCCCCTCAACCCCCACCTGAGGAAAAAACCCCCCTATCCCCCTCCCCCAGGTCGGCCCGGAGCTGTTACATACATGTATGTCCACTCCACTATATATTAATTAATCACTTTGTTGTTTAGGCTTAGGCTTAGGAGTCAACTGAATACGGTAGATAAAATTGAAATTTTTGTTAGGGACCCGTAAAAGTCAGTTTTGCCAAAACGCCAACCCCCTCGCCCCTACCTATCCTACACCCCCAAGGAAAAAATTAGGAAGACCTTCCCAGCCCAACACACAAATATTAGTAGCGGCTTCACTCCAGTCTAACAAACTAGTATAGGAATGGCTAATTCAAGCTTAAAATGCGCTTACAGTGCCTTTTGTAACTGAATTTAGTGCTTCCGCTGCTGTCATTTAAGAGAAATCGGTGTTTTTAGAGACCCTTTCTGTTGTATTTTGTTTGTTTTTAGCTGAAAAACGCTATTTTGCAGCTTAAATCAGCGATTTTTAGCCTATAAAACGTGGTAAAACCCATTTCCAAGCGGTTTTTGAGCTTTTTGAAATTTTGTACCCCTTTCCTGAGCGAAACCGCCCCTGAACACCCTCCAGACGGGGGCCCCCTTACCTCCTCCCCCAGGCCGGCCTGAACGTATTACATGTATGCCCCTTTGCCTATCATATCTAACTGAATGAATTCTAAACACGGTGTTCAAAGTAGCCCCACATCGTAGGCTACTTACACCCATGTGTTTTTTTTTAAAACTTGGTTACACTCATCTTTGGATTAGCGTACAACATTCTACCTGAATCATTTTGAAGAGCACACTTCAAGCTTTCGATTGCATTATAAATGGTCATCCTACAGGGTGTCCCAAAAAAATGACAACATTTCTTTTTGCTGCCATTTTCGCAAATTTTGACCAAATTGTCTGAAATTTGAAACATAAGTGCCAAAAAAGTGGGAATTTTATGTGTTAAAATTTGGTGCATCAGGATTGACCCAGTCCTGAGAAATTCAACAATATACAAATTTGCGAAATTTCAATTAAATGTAGAAACAGCTAAAAAATGGAAACTTTTCTGTTTGCTGTATCTTCTTTAATTTATGTCGGAATTGGATGAAATTTTGAATATATGCGCAGATATTTTGTAGGTCAAAAGTTCTGGCATTAATCAGTCCATTTCGCTAGTTCTTGGAAACTAAAGAAAATCAGAGTTTATTACTGCAGCAAAATGAAGAACGTGCAAACTCTGAGAACTAAGGAATAAAACACCATCCAGATGACCTCCGTTTGAGTTAATACAGTGCTGCAACCGTTTCCCATAAGCATCATAAACATTTCTTAGCATGTTTGGGGTGACAGACTGAATTACGCTTACAGGAGCTTCATTACAGCTAAGGGGCGCGAAAATCAATGTTGTCGTTGTATTGTGATCGGGATTTTTTATGTCAAGAGCTGGGCTGGGTTCATGCGCCAACTTTTGATCTCCAAATCAACCCGTTATTCTGCGCATATATTCAAAATTTCATCCAATTCCGACCTAAATTAAAGAAGATACAGCAAAAAGAAAAGTTTCCATTTTTGATGCTGTTTCTACATTTAATTGAAATTTCTCAATTTTATGTATTGTTGAATTTCTCAGGACTGGGTCAATTCTGATGCACCAAATTTTAACACATAAAATTCCCACTTTTTTGGCACTTATGTTTCAAATATCAGACAACTTGGTCAAAAATTGCGAAAATGGCAGCAAAAAGAAATGTTGTCATTTTTTTGGGACACCCTGTAGCTTGCCTAAACACCTGAATCCATAACCTTGAAATTTCAAAAAAACGCTAATCGTTCAAAGTAATTGCCCTAATCTGGTATTTTCCGGTATATACCGGATTATCCCGTATTTTTTAGTTTAAAAACATTATCCGGCACAGTCATGTCTCGTTAATCTGGCCGGATATTCGCCTTCCGGACAAGATTTAGGGTCCCAACCATACATGGGCCGGAAAAATGGGTTGGGGTAGTCAAAATCCGAAAATTTGGGGGTGGGCCTCCCGGTTTGGGGGGGGGTCGCGGCGATTTTGGTGGGTGGGGTCAGGAACAAAAGTTGGCTTCAGGTGGGTGGGTGGGGTCGTTTGGGGGGTCGAGCCCAAGTTGGGGGTGGCAAAACCCCCCGGACCCCCCGCGGCCCATGTATGGTCCCATCTTCGAAATTTATATGGTAAAGTGATTCGTTAATCCGGATTTGGTTAATTTGGACAAAATCCATGCGCAATTTTTCAATCAGGTGTGAATTTTCAGTTGAATAATGCTTTTCGTTTAGTCAGAATGAGATTCCCACCTATCTGCACATGCGGGCTAATGTACGTCTGCGTGAAATGCTACCTTAAATTGCGCGGATTGACCCACGCCACGTGTCTGTTTTAGGTTTTAAAAAACCGCATATCTCTACTAATTCATTATGAAATCAAGTGCGTTTTTTCGCTTCCATTTCTTCCAGTCATGCTTTTGCCGTTTTAGCATAATTTTAATTTTTCCTGTACGTTGGGCGCGAATTATTCAAACCTGTTACCCATAACTAAAAATGGTACCAAGTGCAACATAGAAAAGTTGTTCGCCGTCCGGCTGTTATTATTAAATCGCATTTTTCTAATTTTTCATGAAATCGAATGCGGTTTTTTGCATAAATTCGTCATGCGATCATGCTATCGTCCGTTTTTTAACGTATTTTCGTTGTCGTAGCCGAATTATTAAAAATACCTACTATTAGAGGGCCTTGTACCCACGAGGTTGGATTTCGTGAAGCCACTGTGCTTTGGTAGAAATTATTGGTCTTTTCTTTATAGAATAATGGTTATGTTTGGTTCAACGCAAAACACATTCAGACCGGGGTCTTTGTTTGGAGCCAGCACCACAACTACTTCAGCGTCTTCTCATAATCCAATGAAGGATTTTGAGGTAAGATAACAAGTACCAACAGGTTAAAACTATCGAAGCAGGACTATTAGGCGATGCCGATTAGGCGATGCCGATTAGGCGACGCCGATTAGGCGATTTAGCGGTACTATTAGGCGACGGTACTATTAGGCGACAGGAATAATTTTTTTACATAAGTCCGAACGGCAACATAAGTACCACTAAAACATAGCACAACAATGCAAACAGCACAACAGCAATTAAAACAAAGCATAACAGAATAGCAAACAAATTTCAAGGACTCATTTAAAAAATAGGTGCAACACCATGGATGGATAATTTTCAAATCACTGAGCGCTCATTATTAGTAGAGTAGAAAACATGTCGGGATTTCTGCACATGTCGCCATACATGGGTCCGGGGGTTTGCCCCCACCCCCAACTTGGGCTCTCTCTACGCCCTCCAAAAGGACCCCACCCACCCACCTGAAGCCGACTTTTGTTCCTGACCCCACACACCAAAACCGCCGCGACCCCCCAAACCGGCTGGCCCACCACCAAATTTTCGGATTTTGACTACCCCAACCCACTTTTCCGGCACATGTATGCATGTTGCAGAACATTTATAAGGCGCCAGCCAAAGAAAGCGTCCGATGGATGGACGCGCCACATCAAATTCTCGCTGCGAAACTCTGTGAGCTGCTTCCGCAAAGTTACTGGTGGGATCGTCTGCATCGAAAGTGCGTTAATGAACATAGCAACTGGAAAAATAGAAAAGCCGACGCCGCTCACGTGCTTGACGCAAGCTGGGAAATAGTGGCAAATGCCAGCATCTGAGTTAGAAACAGTGAGGGCCTTGTTTAGCTATAAGTTAACGAGTTATAAGATTAACGAGACATGATTTTAGTGCCACTTAGCCATGCATAGTTAAAAATAGCGCATTTAGGCTTACAGCTGAACGTGGCGCTTGACCCTTGATTGATTCGGAAGGGCCGCCAATTGGTACTATTGTCTATTAATGTTTTTTGTCGCCTAATAGTACCATCGCCTAATCGGCGTCGCCTAATCGGCATCGCCTAATCGGCGTCGCCTAATAGTAGCGTACCGTAAAACTATTGTGCACGTCATGTTGATGTTTAAGTTTTTTGTGACTATCCTTGAATAGGTTTACCCGCTGTTCCGACTTCATATAAAAATAAGCTTTTGCTTTAAAAATCGTTACAATATGACCGTTCTGCATGCATTCATCGGCATGTATGTTTGTTGACAAACATTTCTGAAAGGATTTCCAAGTACGTATTGAAGAAAAGTTTTATGTGATCAGTAGTTATACATCCCGAGATTCAGGCCCCGAACATTTGGCTCGCTTAACTATAGGACCAGACAAATCTCAAACTTTCTGTCAAATTACAAATTTGTCTACGATCGGTGATAGAGTAGAATTGTAGTGAAATACATAGCAGAATCGTAGAAATGAGCTCATAGACGGAACCCTTGGTTCCCCTGACCCCTAATCGAATATTTTTTTGGCGATTTTTAGGGATTTTGCTGCGATTTTTGGCCTTTTTTTGGGAAATCGGCGTACCCCATGTTGCCAACTCATATCCCCTACTGATTTTTCCGGCTCATGTATGCTTGTCGGACTAGAATTTTGTCAGCAAAGTCACCTAATTCTCCGTAGTTAGTCCCTAATTGCTTAATTAACCGACAGTGTTAAAGTTTAATTTAGGTTGTTCAACCTCCGGATGACTCGATTCAAGCGTTGAAATTCAATCCTGGTGGACCGCAAACGCTTTTAGCTTCAGGCAGTTGGGATAATCTGGTAGGTTCTATTATGTACTTTTTGTTGGAGGTCGTTAATATAATTTGTTGGTGAACCGCGTGGTCTAGTATTGTACAACACCATTAACTCCAAACGTATCAATTATTCCCAAGCTTTAAGGCGCCGTTTCTGGAAAATTGATTGTACCTCCTTTAGTCGGTCAAGGGTCTGACTAAAAAGGATTATTTAATAATCAAACTCAACAGGCTAAGTATGTACGTAAATAGGGTGGTGGGCCACCACAGCTGGTCGAGTGGTTAGACCACTGATTTCTGTGTGCGTGTGTAGCGCCGCCTAGTGCACACCTTCATTCCTTCCACTCGGCGAGCCAGGGTTCGTGCGGGACCTGGAAAGTCAGGGAGTCATGGAAAAGTCAGGGAATTTAAAAAAAGTCAGGGAATCAGGGAAAAGTCAGGGAATTTGGTGTCTGGTCAGGGAAAAATTTGATAGCAGAAAAAACATCTCACCGCTAAATAGTCCTGTGAGAACTTTCCACAACACCCTTTTGAAAATCGGTCTTCTGACTTTATATACTACTACTTAAACCGGAAATTTACCTTCTGAATACCGTTTAAATGCGTTTTACGAAGCTAATTTTTCAAATTCTTCTCACATTGGTTGCAGTTTCCTCACCCTGGTTGTAAGGGAATTTTGACTTTGGTCATGGAAAAGTCAGGGAAAGGTCAGGGAATTTTGCTATACAAAAGCCGCACGAACCCTGGCGAGCGTTTGTCACAGAGTGGTCGATGATGGCATGAAGCCCAACCCTGACCACCGTAGCTGGAGATGGCAAGTAGGTAAATGGGGAATGGGCAATAGGTAAATAGAAGGGAACCGACTGGATCTGCACCAAAGCAACACAGCCAAAATGAGGGCGTCACTCTCACTGGTCAATCAGACTCAAACTGAATTGGGACGGCCGTTGGGTTTCTCTCTTAGCGCACCGGCACGTCTGTCACAGCCGGCGGAGCCAACCGTACGATGCATCCTGATCCATGATGGCTCAGCAGTGCAATACCTCCGCCGTCCGTGCATTTTGACCGTTTTCTGAGGAATTATTAATCACATTCCAATACCCTCTGAGACGCCCTACATTAGTCCCTTCCCTCCAAATTTTCATGTATGACCAAAAATTCCGAAATTTTCATAAGGGTACATTTTCCTGACGTCAGCAGATCACTGGGTTGATCGGCACTACGCTTTTTAATCATCTACAGGGTGTCTCAAAAAAATGATCACATTTCTTTTTACTGCCATTTCCGCAAATTTTGACCAAATAGGCTGAAATTTGAACCATAGGTGCCACAATTCGGGGAATTTTATGTGTTAAAGTTTGGTGCACTAGGCTTGACTCATTCCCGAGAAATTTTAAAAAAAATGAAATTTGGTGATTTCAATAGTGAAAGCCGGTCACCGAAAAATGATCACATTTCTTTTTACTGCCATTTCCGCAAATTTTGACCAAATAGGCCGAAATTTGAACCATAGGTGCCAAAAGTCGGGCAATTTTATGTGTTAAAGTTTGGTGCACTAGGCTTCACTCAATCCCGAGAAATTTCAAAAAAGAGTGAAATTTGGTAATTTCAATTGTGAAAGTCGGTCACCGAAAAATGGAAACATTTCCTTTTCCTGTATCTTTTCTAATTTTTGTCGGAATTTGATGAAATTTGGAGAGTAAACGCAGAAGTTCAGGGTAATTCGTGTGTAAAAAGCTGACGCATGAACTCCAACGCTATCGTTAGAGTTTAGGCGATAATGTAATGTTTCCATTTTTCGGTGACCGGCTTTCACTATTGAAATTACCAAATTTCACTTTTTTTGAAATTTCTCGGGTTTGAGTCAAGCCAAGAGGACCAAACTTTAACACATAAAATTACCTGAATTGTGGCACCTAGGGTCCAAATTTCAGCCTATTTGGTCAACATTTGCGGAAATGGCAGTAAAAAGAAATGTGATCATTTTTCGGTGACCGGCTTTCACTATTGAAATCACCAAATTTCACTTTTTTTGAAATTTCTCGGGAATGAGTTAAGCCTAGTGCACCAAACTTTAACACATAAAATTCCCCGAATTGTGGCACCTATGGTTCAAATTTCAGCCTATTTGGTCAACATTTGCGGAAATGGCAGTAAAAAGAAATGTGATCATTTTTTTGAGACACCCTGTATATAACCAAAATGTGCAGGAGTTATTGCAATCCGTGATGTGGCACTGAGTTACTTTGGAAAGCTTCCGTATCAGACGTCCTAAGCGTAGAGGACGACTGAGACATAGTTTAACTAATTAACGTAATGTAGTTGATTCGGTTTCGGTTAGCTGACGGCCGAGGACTCAACCGACTATGTTTTTTAGGTGAGAGTGTGGGAAGTGAAGCAAGATGGATCAACCGAGCCAAAAGCCCAGCAGAACATGCAAGGCCCGGTGCTTGAGATAGACTGGTCGGAGGTAGTCTGTGCGGCATTCTTGTCTTTCTCGTTCTTACTTTCTCACGTTCGCACAGGACGGCAGCAAAGTGTTCATCGCATCGGCTGATCGTCAAGTTCGTGCATGGGATTTGGCGTCCAACCAGGTTGTTACCGTTGGCCAGGTGCGTTCAGACAAGTAGTGATGTAAACCAGTTAAAATTTCCAAGTTAATCGAGTTTTACGGTTATGCCGAGTTTTGCTAATATCAGGTACGATCTACTACAAACAGCAATGTTCTTCGGTAGTTCCAGTGAGAAACTGCTGTACCAAAGTCAATGAAAGACTGTTAGGCCAAACAGGAAGTACGTAATCCGATTAGAAAACGAAAATACCTTTTGAGTGAGTAGCGAAGCGAACAGTGGTTGTTTGTAAAATATTAGTTTTCTTACATTTCTAACGTTAGTTGGAAGCAGTAAAACTAGCTACAATTACAAAAGGAACCATTTCTAGATACATGCAACACCAATTTCCCATGATTTGTTAGTTACTTCAACGAAATTTACTTGAACTCGGTAAACTGTTACTAATTTAAGTTAAATTTAACTCGGTTTTTTTAAACCGAGCCTCAATTATACCGCGGTTTCGAGCTGAACCGAACGCTCGATTACTTCGCTACTGGCAAGTGGTTTTGTTTTGTGTGCAGACTTACTTTTACAGCACGACCAGCCAGTAAAGATGTGTCGCTACGTCAAAGCTCCAACTTACGAATGTCTTATGACGGGCTCATGGGACAAGACAATTAAAGTAACCCCTGTCTTTTTCTTTCGCTTGCGCTTTGGTGTTCTATGTAGGAACCGTGTGAAAATTATATGCTGAAAAGTTTATCAACTGCTGAAACCAGTTACAGCATTAACGCTGACGGTTGATTAATCCATAAGTTATCAATGTGCTGCTAATTTTAGCATGGTGCATGAATACATAAGTATGTGTATTAACTTAAACAAACGGCCAAAGTGAGATTTCTTGCGCAATACAGTAGTAGTCCATATACGTAAATATGCACCTGCCCAACTGTCGCTTTCCTACCTACGGCGAGGCATTCGTGATTTGATGTATTCTTGATACTGCCAATTTAAAACTCCCGCTTTCTTGGTTATGTGGTTCGAAAACGGAAAATCTTTGCGGTAATAATCATAATAATCATAATCATGCACACCTGTGACTTGAGCGGCATTATAATTTATGGAGGTTTAAAATCATGGCTAAAAGCAGGTTTTCTTCAGATAATCTGAAAAATGCCGCTTTCTTAAGTTGTGTGACCTGGATCAACTGTGTGCTTTTTGTGTATTTTTCGATCTTCCTGCTAAAATCTGTTCCAATTTACGACTAAATCAAAGCTTTCATTTTAGAACGTGCGATTTCCTTAACTTTTCGATCAGCTACTTTCCTTCAACTACGATTTCAAAATTCTCAAATTTCAATGTCTGATCATATTTTAAGAAGCCATGGTCTTATCTTAGAATGTCTACTGGCTTGGCTATGTACAAGTGATGGCGCTACGCTGCACATGGTACAAAAAAAGTAAAGTACTCGCAGGTCTAGTTGCACTTAGACGTGCGTTAAGGCGTTGCGGGTGGCCTTGACACCACCTGAGTCGGTTTTTTTTGCGCGAGGAGTGCCGAAGCATTCTGTGGACCCGGGGACAGGCCTTGCGCACAGACTCCCTCCCACACAACGGTGGTACCCATTAACCTACTCGCTGTCACCAGCTTTCGGTGGCCTGGGTTGGGCTTTGCTAAGTCTAATTCCAGTCAAACTGGTTTCGAACCCACTGCAACCGCTAGAGATGCAGGGGCCGCCGTGACTCAAGGCAGCGAGCTAACCACTGAACCAACGACGCGACTGCACATGGTACCAAAGTCAAAGTAATACACACTTTGCTAAAGATAAAATGGTACCGGTTTCGCGTCAGATTTGGTGGGGCATTATTTGTGCTGGGCAGATTAAGTATGGTCTGTCCGGACCAAATCTAGCAATTCTTTGATAGCAGATATGGTCCGGACGCAGCAGATTTGATCTGGGTAGTGCAGTAATAAAAACGTACTAATCTGCCTCTCCCGAGTTTTACAAACAGTTTGGTCATCGTCATTGGTGTTTATAATTAAAAAAATCAGCGGTGTTCAAAATACGCGGCTGAACCAAATATGGCGTGACACTGGCACCGAGCCACTTCGATCTTCGATCCGATCGTGCTCTCAGGCCGTACCAGGTATGGCATCGGTATCATGCTTGATACAAAGCTCTCACTGTAAGGAGTTAAAGTCTCGTTAATCCGAGATCTTCGCCATCCGAACAAGATTTGGCCAGTTCCCAGTTTTTCGTCATTTTGTGTCTCGTTGTCAATTTGCAGTCCCAAATTCGAAATTTATCGTGATGTGATGCGTTGATCTGGATTTCCTAGAATCATGCGCACCTCATCAATTCAGATGTGAATTTTTTCAACGGGTCATGATTTCTGTACAGCCAGAATGCATACACAGTCTGATGTGAACCCATACATGTAACAGCTCCGGATCGACTTGGGGGTAGGGGTCTTCCTCAGGTGGGGGGTCGAGCGGGGTTTCGCCCAGAGGGGTCCAAAATTTCAAAAAAGCTCCTAAACGCCTGGAAATGCGTTTTTAGCACGTTTGTTCAGTAAGGACGCTAAATATCGCTATTTTAAGCTGCCAAGTAGCGTTTTAGAGCTAAAAACAAGCAAAAAATGACAAAAAGCGCTTTCAAAAACACGGATTTCTCTTAAATATCAGCAGTGGAAACGCCAAATTCGGTTTGCAAAGGCTTTTCAAGCGAATTTTAGGCTAAAAATCAGTGATTTCTGAGCCAGTTTGTTAGTACTGGAGCCACTACTAATAGTTGTATTTTTGGGTCGGGGTGTGAAGGGGTCTGGCCTTTCCAGCAGAGGGGTAACCCCCAAACCCACCTAGTACATGTATGTGTGAACGTAACAAAAGGCTAGGCTAGGTTAGGCTGTCATCTACAAGTTTTGACCCGAAAGCAATTTGCTGATCCGGACAAAATTGGCTGGTCCGTCCCAACTTTTCCGGATTAATGAGCCATGACTGTATGGACGAAACGTCGTCTCTTCTACGCAGGTGTCCTAATCGTTTTAGGTCTTGTCTATTACATGAGTTACTTGTATAGTGCGAAAGTCCACTATTCAGTGCAGATACTGCAGCAACTGGCGTTGGCCGAACGTGTTGTGTGTCTGGGCTGCTACGTAATTGTATTTTCAGTTTTGGGACTTGCGCTCGGCACCCACGGGCCAACCGATGGCCACTGTGCAGCTGCCAGAACGGGTTTACTGTGCTGACGTGGTAGGTAACTCAGCGCTGAAGCGATTTTGCTGCCACTGTATCGATGTTCTCAGGTGTTTCCTATGGCAGTGGTAGGCATGGCTAATCGCTACATCAAAGTGTTCAAACTGGACGGCCAGCCACAGGAAGTTAAACAGATCGAATCTCCCCTGAAGTTCCAGGTTTCTTTTCGTAATGGTTTATCTAGACTTAATTGGTTAGAGGTTTTTAGCACCGGTGTATCAGTATTTTCCGCGACAAGACAACCAATGCACCGACCGGTTTCGCTCTCGGCTCCATAGAAGGTAGGTTCTGACAGCACCGAAAGCCTCCACCCACCGGTACTGTATACTGAGTACTTGTGCAATGCCAATATGCCATGCCATTAGCTAAATGGGCAGGTTCGGGAGTCAGCCGGGTCTCACTGCTTAGTTGGCCTGGCTCTTATGTGTAAATGTTGCAGTCCAACCCCGCCGACTTAGGCTGGTCAGCGGGGCCTCGCATTCCCAGGCTCACAATCACGCTGGCTTAGGCTGAGCTCTAGGGTTAGCCTTAGGTTAGGCTTAGGATCAAGCTTAGGCTGACGTTTAGGCACGGCTTACTCTTAGTGTTAGGTCCAGCCTAAAGGCTTAGGGTAAAGCTTGGGCTGAGGTTCGCGCTTAGGCTTACAGTCAAGCTTAGGTTTAGACTTGGACTTTTCTTGTTGACTGTGTTTGAAATTATTCAATTTAGAAAGTTAGAAAAAACGACGACTAGTAATTGACTTACAATTATGTTTAGTTTACCGAATTTTCTATAGCTTAGTTGGCTAGGAATTCGATTACTTTTTAATCAATTATTCGACCTAAACAAACAATCAAGAACTGTACCTTCCACACTGGATAAACATCTTAGCTAATAGATATCTCTAAGCCTCAACCTAGACCTCAGCGTAAGCCAGGGCGATTGTCAGTATGGGAATGAGCTGCGCGGGACGCAGCCGTGCAAATGCGAGGTTTTACTGCAACATAAACTTCTGGTAGGAAATTCAGGTTTGACGAACAGTTTCTAACAGGCTTTTGGAAACGTTTAGTGGACTTAAATTTTTTGTTCCCTGTTGATCCCCATGCACACGTACTGTATGGTACTGAGAAATCTCTAACTTGCTTGTGGCAGTTGGTTGCAGAAAAATAGAAAGTACTAAAGTTGCTATAAAGTTTCGGAGCGCTCTTTCAGTGGCAGCGTCACCCCGGCTGGCTGAAGCAGTGGGTAGGGCGCTTAGACACGCCAACTGTTGGGTTATTTTGGCAGGTGCAAACGGAGAACTTTTTAACGCGCTGTTTGCTGCAGGTCGCGTGGCTATTCAGTACGTAGAAACGAACAACCCTAAAGACAATTTCACTTTCAAATGCCACAGGTCGACAGAACTGAACAATGGCTTTCAAGATATATTCGCCGTAAGCAGTCTAGTAGTTGCTCTGCTCCAACCTAACCCTCTACTCTTTACAGGTGAACGACATCGCTTTTCACCCTAAACACGCAACCTTAGCTACAGTCGGTTCGGACGGTCGCTTTTCTTTCTGGGATAAAGACGCCAGAACCAAGCTAAAGACATCGGAACTGCTACAACAACCTATCACACGGTTTATGCGCTTCTTCTCAGATTTTCACCGGTCCCTCTTCGGCCTTTTTAGATGTTGCTTTAACAGCGGCGGAGAGATTTTCGCCTACGCTGTCGGCTACGATTGGTCAAAGGTGAGAACGTGATTAAAGTTTTTCCACCGCTGATTGACTTGCTGGTCTAGGGACACGAATGCTACAACCCCCAAATGAAGACTCACATATTCTTGCATTCCTGTTTTGAAGAAATGAAGCCGCGGGCCAAAAAGTGATTGTGCGTCGGCAGTGCAGTCTTGTATGTAAACCTGTCGCGTCGGAGCACTCAGTGCAACCTGTATACTTTAATAATAATGAAAAAGAACAGTACATTTAAGGGCTTCAGACTTCTGATTCACGTGGCAATTGCAACAAAGTATGGAAAAACAGGTACTACACAACTTGCACGCTTTCCGAGCAGGCACGGACAGGTACACTCAAGTCCGGCGAAGCTATTCCTGCTTTAAATTCTTCAGCACAACGACATAGGTTAGGTTTTAAAGTTT
Organism: Sabatieria punctata; assembly: GCA_030248155.1. Taxonomy (NCBI): domain Eukaryota; kingdom Metazoa; phylum Nematoda; class Chromadorea; order Araeolaimida; family Comesomatidae; genus Sabatieria; species Sabatieria punctata. The sequence continues at coordinate 14,074 of JASANB010003793.1, forward strand.
ATTTGTCGTTTTCTCGCAGTTGTTCGTTGTCAAAACAAGGGCAGATCTGTCCATGCTTGCCCGGCCGCGCGAAGCATCGCAACGGTACCGCAGTGGGGTTTTAACGAGCAGAAGGTGCAGTGCAGTACTGTTGTGTAGCTTGAGACAGAGACAACCTTAGTGTCGGCGGTTTACTAGAGGGAGTGGGTGGAGTGTATTGACTACACTGACTACGTTGTGGGAGGGCGGTAAGCTTCGAGAGAAAGGCAAGCGCGAGTAACCGCGTCGACCGAGCTTTGGCACCAAAATGTAATAAGCAAAGCAAAAACTGTTCGGGCTGGAAAACTGATCTATACGCAGACAAAGATCATTCTTTCATGCACCGGACTGAAACAGAGATGAAACAAGATTAGAATGCACTTGAGGGCGACAGGAGGAGGACGTTGATGCGGTCACTTCTGTCCGCCCGTGTCGCACTGCAGCAATCTGACGATGGAAGGGTCGCTCTTGGCGCCATCAATAAACTCCTCTAGCGATAATACATCGTCACGGTTTTTGTCCATTTGGTTGAATATCTTTTCCGTTCGCTTCTCGGGCGTCGACTCGTCGTCCGGCATTTTCATCACCGACCCAACCATCTTGTAAATAGCCTGAAACGGCTATCCATTACTGCCAATTAGCCGTCCGCATGTCCGATACGTTGTGCAATAAAATGCGCTACAACGCCTCCCTCCCCTGCACAATTCGGCCGCTTCCATTACTCTTTCAGCCTTTGCTCTGGGCGGCTTCTGGTCGCCAATTACTGCCAGACCGACCAACCTATTTGACGTTTGCGGGCATAATAAGATAGGTTGGTTGGACGACGCGTCACTACAACAGAGAGCACCTAGATAAAAGTCTAAATATTGACACAGTCGGCCACGTCATTGTTGTGAGTCGAAATGAAGTTTCGGCAGGAAGAGTGCACCCCGGAGATTTGGATTCTATTAGCTGGCGGCCTGGCGAGTGGGCGCTAATTTTGTCGCAAGCATATACAGCCTCAATTAAGCCGTGGCAATGGCGCTCCGACGACAGCAGAATAGGACTAAAGCAGACAGACTTACAGTGACAATCTCCAGCATTTCCTGGCGCGAGATGTAGCCGTCGCTGTCCAGGTCGTACATGCTGAATGCCCACCTCAGCTTCTGTTCCAGTTTGCCTCTGCTGGTCACGCTGAGTGCGCAGAGGAACTCGCGGAAGTCGATCGAGCCGTCGGAGTTGGCGTCGAAAGTGCGAAATACGTGCTCGGCGAATTTACTGGCGTCGCCGTAGGGGAAAAAGTTGGAGTAAATCTTTTTAAACTCGTCCACAGAGAGCTGGCCGCTCGGACAGTCCTTCAGGAATCCCTTGTACCACTCCTGAATCTCGGCCTCCGTAAACTCGGTGTTGGCGCGGAGATCGTCGATCATCTCCGGCTTCAGTTTGCTGTTCTGCTTTCCCATCGTCAGAGACGAGGAGCAAAACCGTGGCTGCTGTTGCTAACCTAAATGCAATTAGAACAACATGCACGGCGCGGCCACGTAAAATAGCGGCTCGTAAAAAACCGATCAAACATTGCCATGCCGGGCCGCCTCGCATTAGCTAATTACATGGAACCATCACAGCCGAGCATCAATTAGAAGTGCAACTGCTAATAAAGTGGCCCCTGAGGCGGCGAGCGAAGAAGCCACGGCCAGCAGACGCCAACAACGCACTGCCAATGAATTTGCTGCATCGCCGCGGCGCTCTACAACTGACAGCAGGCCAGATAGGCCGTTGCGCCGCTCGGCCGGACCGGCCCGTACTAGCCGTACACTCATTGATCTGTGGCCTCGTACAATACACCTTTATTACTTTCTTATGTACACAGCAGGACGACACCTCCGAAAGGACTTTATTTTCGCACGAGACGTTTATACCGAAAATAATGTAATCGTAGAATAAATGGATATCAAATGTCACCACAGACAGTTATGAAAACTTGCATAACGGACGCAACTGTATGTATTTGAAGAAAAGCCCAAACACGCCACACGCTTCCAAGCTTTCAAAGAAAAATATTATGTCTTGTAGTACCTTGCTACAAACATACTCGAGAACAGGTGGAGCCCAGCCAGGTGAGTCAGATCTGCGGGTCCTGAACAGACAAGGTGAGCAGACCGTGACCACAGCATACTCAGACAGACCGGAATGACGTCGCTGTACACAGAGCGACCGAGCAGAAAGAATTCGGCAAAGAGACTGGCCGCAAGGTGGGTGGGGTGGGCGGCCCCGTCTTAGCAACAAAGCACAGGTTGACAAGAAGCAAAACGACTGCCCTAACCAAGTAAATGTACAAACAGCACGCACACTGCCACTTGAAATCCTACGACACGCCAAAATCAATGCGATCTGGGAACGTTGCTACCAAAATAAAGACTGCCGACCTATCAGATTACAAAGCACGCCGAGACTGTTGCACTAGAGCACAACAACAATCAATCGTAATGAGATAACTAAACTCAACCAAGTTAATATAACTCGAGACACATGTACGACAGCGACAAAGAACAGATCCTCGTACAAGACTGCTAGTGCCGTGTGCAAAAGGCAGGCACGAACGTAGCAGATTAGTCGATTGAGCTAAAACCGTTGACCGCACGAGGGAACTAGCCTACCGGTTCTACATATCGCACAATGAGCCATGTTAACACACAGCAAACAACTGAATTTGACACGTTAGCAACCCTCGATGCCACTCTCGCTGCGCCTAGAGCAGGTGCGGTAGGTGCGTGGGCCAGAGGTACCAACCAACAGTAAGTAATGACATGGCTGACCGCTCACTTCTTCACTTCATTGGTAAGAATTTGGAATAACTCTTTGTCGGCCAAACAGCCGTCGACAAATTCCTTCAGAGTCAGCTCCTTGTCATTGTTTACGTCCATCTTCTCAAAAATCATCTTGGCGCGCTTTCGGGGCGAATCCTCTGCTGATTTTGTTACTTCAGGACCCAGCATTTCGTAAATGGCCTGAAAACGTACGTACATGCACCAGTCAAACACACTTTCCTTCCTGGCCCCCAATCCTTGCCACGCTCACGAAACTGTATCTGTCATCTACCCACTACCGAACACATATTGTACATGTAACAGGCCGACCCCTGTTATGTACGTACTACATGTACAGAGACAGAGTTAAGAGATTATAGTGGTTCTAACTTTGTTTGTTTGCATAAAACCTACGATATTTTTAACAGAAAATGATCTGAACCGGCAACCATTATTAAGCAAATTGCTGTACAGCATACATATTTGGTTGGACGCTTCCTACCGTATTATTTTTTAAAATGGATTCCGTTTGTCACACCCCGCTGCAGCTCAGATAATTTAAATTAAATCTACTGTACACACGTGCTAAATAGGATTATTTCAGCTGCCAAGAGCAAGGCAGCAGCCGGTGACAAAGCAAAAAACGGATTTTTGATTCAACAGATATAGCTTTCAAGTATATGCAGCGCAAATTGAGCTTGTCAAACTTCAACAAAACCGGCTCCGGCTCTTTGTACTTGATGTACGTAAACAGACCTAAGATTTTCCACTGAGCAACGATTGGAGATATTAGGCAACATTTGCCTGTATACGTTTACATAAAAAGTCAAGATTTTTACATCTGTGTATTTCGATAAACTAGACTGTTGCATGCTTGCTGTTCTATAGTTTACGTATTTCATACAGGGTGGAGCGGGGGCCCAGGCTCTGGCCCACGTATTGTATGTTTAATTCGACTTAGCCACCTCAGATTATGTTTTCACAATTTTCTCATGAAAATAGTATGAAACTATGCTCAAAAGTATTCATTGATTCAAGGAGAATTGGTACATCTCAATGGAAAATAGACCAAAAACGTTGATTATTTAAGCAAAAAGATATGTAACACAACAGGCCACGTTTCGACAAGTGACAAGCGGTTGCTCTGCTCTAAAGACCATTTCAAAAGTTTTGCAGTGGACAAAGATACTTCACTTTCTCTAAAAGGTTCTCCTGGACCCGTATAATATTATATGTTAAACCTTAGAAAATTAACAGGGCTACAACATGCGCACTATACAGGGTGGTCCAGAATTAACTAGCCCAAAAGAAATCTCAACATCTCGAGAATAGAGGATAGCAGGACGGAGCACCTCCACATTTTGCGAAGCCCGTGCGTGAGTGGCTGGACGACACGTTCACTGATCGATAGATTGTTTGCCGAGGTCTAGTAGAATAGCCTCTGAGAATTCCCCGACCTGACCCCGTTTTCCTCTGCACGCACACATTGAATTTTGTAGAAAATCACTTTCCGATAGATTGTTAATTTTTAAGCTATTCCTGAATTAAGGCAAAATTTTTTTCATAAAAACTTTTGGATGCTGCACCTGACCTGAAACATATAAAAAAATTCAAAATTTTTCGCCAATCCATTCTCGAGATATTGAGATTTGTTTTGGGCTAGCTAATTCTGGGATACCCTGTATTTTTAGCTTATGCGGCTATTCAGTACCAGTTTTCTCCAAAAAAACTGCTTGGAGCGTAAAAATACACATTTTTAGGAGCGCCAAATCCAGAAACGGACTTCACTTTCAAATTCCTCAGTGTTTTGCGAGTGTGCTGATACGTATACGGTCCCTAAAAAAACAAGCCCGCAGTTTTTTTGCTGTAGCAACTACAAATCTCAACCAATTTGAATGAATCCTCTTTCATATGAAAGATAAATAAATGCTTAAAAGACGCTGAAATTTTTATTAATGTACTCTGCTTATTTCCTGAGATATTAGCTCTCAAATTCAAAACAGTAATTTTGGCAATAAACAAGAGGGATTTTTATTACTCCGTTGCACTTCATAATAAAACGGATGCCTACTGCTGCTAAGGGCTATTGGAGGCTTTACTGGGGAAAAACACGATCGGTTTGCTTCACCAGTAAAGCCTCGTTAGCCCCCAGCAGTAGGAATCTGTTTTATTGTGAGGTGCAACGGAATCGCTCTTGTTCTTTGCCAAAATCTGTTTCGACTTTGAGAGTTAACAACTCACGAAGTAAGCAGTGTTTTAATAAAAAGTTTACCAATATTTCAAGAATTTATCAATTTTTCATTCAAAGAAGGATTCATTCAAATTCACAAGGTAAAAAACCTGTTCGGATGTTTTCGATCAATGCCAAAATCTCTGGTTTAAACTTTGAAAGCGAGTATCTCAGGAACTAAGCAGAGTACATTAGTAAACGTTTCGTCAATCTTTCAAGAATCGATTTATCTTTCATTTAAAAACATCCACTCAAATCGGTTGAGATTTGCGGCTGCTACAGAAAAAAAATCTGCGGGGTTGTTTGTTTACGAACCCTGCATATACAGTGCATGTACGTACAGTATATTAGGGTCTAGCCCAACAGATCTCTTCAAAAATCGAATTTCTTAGACGCCACTTTCATGACGAAATTCGTGCGAAAAATGCGCTTAACCATGGATTAATTTTCAACTTAGGGCAAAACCGTCTAAACGTTGATAAAGCTGGACAAAACTTTTTGCAAATCATAGTCACATAAGAGTTTTCGGCTTGCTGAAACGATCCGTTCTCAGTTTGTATCTGATCGATTTGGCTCAAATTTTCAGGATTTTTCAACAAAGCAATTGAGTGAATGTACTGAAATTTTCGTCCGAAAATTCGAACACTAGCTGAATCTGTGAGGTGACCCTAAAATAAGTGTTGCCCACAGAAATAATGTTAAAATTATAATTTCAATTTTTCAGAAAAATTTAATTGCATTGTTAAGACGTCCTTAAAATTTGAGCAAAAACGATCAAACACAAACTGAAAACGGATCATTTCAGCAAAGTCCAAATCTCTTATGTGACTTGGACTTGCATAAACTAGCCAATACATGGACATAAAAGCGCCAATATCTCGCGACTGGGGCATCCTATTGAGAAATGGAGCGCAGCATTCGATTCAGAGTAGAAAAAATTAGTTATCATGAGTTTTGGCCAGTTTTAACAAAACGTTTAGACATTTTCCACGCGATTTTCGTGAAAGTGGCGTCTAAGAAATTGGAGTTTAAAGAGATGCGTTGAGCTACACCCCAACATGTACTGTATATATGAGCAGGCTCGCGAAACACTGATGAATTTCAAAAGAGGAGTCCGTTTCTGAATATGACGCTTCTATAAAAAGCTGATTTCACGCTCCAAGCAGTTTTTCTAAAAAAATTGGTACTTAATGGCCGCGTGGACTAAAACATAATGCGCAGGTTGTAGCCCTGTTAATTTGCAATCGTCTGAAATAAAACATTAGGAGGAAAGGAAAGTAAGTTTTCAGAAAATCTAGCACTTTTGTCCACCGCCAGCCAGACTTTTTGAAGTGGACTTTACGTACATGTAGTACAATGCACGCCACGTAGGTGTACGCATTGTACAACGCCGGTATACTTGGTGCTCGTGACGTACTTGACTTATTCCCAAATTCAGCCGAAGACTACGTACGAATGCGGTTGGAAGGTAAATCTGGAAAGACACACTCACTTCAATGATTTTGATCATTTCCTTCTCGTCGATGGTGCCATTACCATCAATGTCGTACATTCGGAAGGCCCATTCGAGCTTCTGTTCGGGTGTGCCGCTGCTGGTAACATTGATGGCCAGCAAGAACTCTTTGAAATCGATAAAGCCGCTGTTGTCGGTATCGAATGTGCGGAACACATGCTCGCAAAAGCCCTCGGCACTGCCCGATGGGAAGAAGTCCTTGTACACCTTGATGAATTGTTCCTTCGTCAAATGACCCTTGGGACAGTCTTGCTGAAACACCACACACTTTGCCTACTCATACTAACTGCCTTCAAATCACACTCAAACCATGAACGACATACGCACGCACACCGTGTACCGGTATCTCCCCTTTGATAGTTACCTTGCGGCAGTCCCTATACCCCGCTGACACAGTTGCTTTGCCAGGTTGAATCACAATATATATACACAGTACCAGATTGGTATAATTAGTGCGGTAGCACACTATTTATGTAGTATAGAGAAAATTTTGCATCGACTGTTTTGGCTTCAGACGGGGTGGGGGTCTCATGTATTTTTACATCGATTTCAATCGAATTTTTTACGGTTTGTTAGAACTTGTATGGCTATACGTACCTTGTACGTACCTCATGGATAAAAATTCGGTTGCACCACAATCATTTTGTGATCGAAAAAAACTGAAACATTCAAACTCAAATCTCTCAAGCAATTTCAAGAATACAGCTTTTAGCAATCTTCATACCACTTTAGTAGTACAGACTTGCTCCTGCTTACAGCCAAAACTGATGTTGATACGCCACGCCGTTCCATTGACATTGCGAAGTACCGTAATCGGTAACGTTTGTAGATATAATACAATGCCATACCGTATGTACGTACAGGGTGCTTTACACCCAAACAACTGCCTAACAATTCCATGTAGTAGAGATAAGGTGACACTTTTAGGATATTACCAGCTTTTTTTTAGGATTTTAGAACATGTTTTGAGTAAAAAAATTCTGTTTCCTAGCTTTACTATTTTAAATAGAAACTATGTTCTTCTGAAATTCAGATTTACCGGTAATCATTTGTCAGTACTGTTATTTTAATAACTAGAAATTTATCGATTTTCGGTTGAGGGCAAGGTTTCACTGTGTTAGGAAACCTGAAAATGTATAGTCTCGTCGAGAATTCAGAGAAGTTTTCGGAGGAAATTTACTAATGAATGAAACAGCGTCGTACTCGTACTCTCCCGAACTTGAGACCTGGTAAAAAGTTTCTTCCGGACAATGGCAGCATATACCTGGGCTTACTTTAGGTTTATCTTTCCGTGAATAAGCCCAGGCATATTTTAGGTTTCTACATTTTGTGTCTGGAGGACGAAAATTGACGGTTTTGTTGTAAAATTAAATAATGAAAATGTAAATGGCGTGAAAACAAGCAAAAACATTACGAAAAACAAGCCAAAATTGAAAGAGTGAATACAAAATGCAGTGCTATTTGCAGGATCACAATTCATTGGCAAACAGCATTGAAAGATTGCATTATAGCTCAGTTTTATTGCATTTTACTGAAAAAGGCGGGAAACTGAAGTTTCCATGAATAAGCCCGTGGGCTTATTTTCGGTTTTAATATGGAGGACCAAAAAGTGTCAAAACCTAAAACAAGCCCATGGGCCCGATTCATACGAAACTTAACAGCCAGTCTCTGATAGCGTCGACCCTGTCTCCCATCCCATGACCTATCAAGAGTTTAAATTTCGACTTTCACCGATTCCGCCCAAATTTGGTGTGGTAGCAGCACCTGATGAGAGTTATCCTGGACCTGTAAAGATTAGTTCCATCTCCACGCTCCAGAATGGAGTTATGTGCTCCACCAGAAGTTTTGGCTCTTTAACTATGGGAGCAAATATTTAGCAGCTATTTTCTCGGGTATTAGTCCGTATTGGGAACTGATATTTGGGATTACAAAAATATTGAAATATATGGAAAAACATTGTTCAAAACCAAAAATGATCATCTTATGGATTGCAAATGCCAGAAATGATTATACCAGCCAATGCAGAAATGATAGCTCCAGAAAGTTCTGCAATAAGAAAGTCTGCACAGGGGAGTCAAAGGGGTTCGAAAAAAATTTTTTTTAGAAAGTTTCCGATTTAAACATCGCGCTTTAGAGACATATAAAGACCTAATATAGTCCCCAAATACAAAAAATATCAGTTCACAATACGGACTAATACCCGAGAAAATCGCTGCTAAATTTTTGGTCCCATAGTTAAGGAGCCAAAAGTTCTGGAGGGCATAACTCCACTCTGGAGCGTTTAATCGAACTAATCTTTGGAGGTCATCAGGTGCTACTACCGGATTTTTCCGTATAAACGGCCCCCAAATAGTGGCCCCCTGGGCGTTTATTTGGAAAGCCTTTCAAAATAAACGCCCATGGGCGGTTAATAAGATAAAACATTTTGTCCTGGAAAAGATAAAAATATGATGAAAATGTGTTAAAACCTCAAAAACTGGGGCTAGAAGCCTTCAGATCTCAATACCAAACCAAGGGTCAATGGCGCCAGCGACTGCCTATTAATCTGTGACACTCATAAATGGGCCGGAAAAATGGGTTGGGGTAGTTAAAATCTGGGGGTGGGCGATACCGATTTGGGGATTTGCGGCCATTTTGGTAGGTGGGGTCAGTAACAAAAGTCGGCTTCAGGTGGGTAGGTGGGGTCGTTTGGGGGGCGAGCCGAAGTTGGGGGTGGGCAAACTCCCCGATCCCCCGCGGCGCATGTACATGTATGGTGACAATCACAAAAATTTTACACAGGGCATAATGCGTACGTACACACTCGCACCTCTCTGTTGCGAAACAGAGCCAACCATGCCATACATACTGTGCAGACTATAACAGGTTCGGACCGCGGTTGGTCTAGGGGCTGCCTGCCAGGCGGGTTTTCGCCTAGAGCGAGGTCTAAAATTTCAGAACGCCTGGAAATGCGATATTTAGTAAGGCTTATTTAAAAACTGTGCAAAACCCTATGCCCTAAAAGTATCATGTCAAAACAGGTCCGCCGCACCAGTGCTACTCTTCACCGAGTTTTTCCATTTTCCAAATTTAAAAAAGATCAGAAACAATAACCGAGCAGTATCAGTAGTATCTTTATTGCTCCAGCACTCTGGGGTATACAATATACTTAAGCTAATCAATAGCTTAAGAAACGCTATACAATAATCTGAACAACAAAAATACATTGAGAAATTCCAGAATAGGGGCCAACGGAGCAAACAGGGAGTCGAAAAAATGTTTGTCTTAAAACCGGTATTCGATCAAAGTTTCTTAAACTAGTCTATCAGTGCTCTGAAGACCACGATTTTTAAATTTTGAGAGATTATCAGAGATTAAGACTGATTATTGAGAGAGAAATTCGATTTCAAAGACGTATCCCAGTAAATTATGAAAAAATTTGTGATTTTCAGCCATTAGTTAATTTACTCCAGAACTACGAGGCCTACGCTAGTGTTCATTAAACCAATCTGTAGCTTATGAATAACAATAATCTGGAGTAAAAATTATACATTTGTGGATGGGGGTTACAGATAAGCGTGGCTGGGGCGAAAACGGGTCCAAAATTGTTTCTGTGTTTTTCTAATCGATAACATGGCTTACAAAACCAAAAACAGTATTTACTGCAAAAATCTTGCTGATTAAGTTTTAACAACTATACGGTATACGGTATTTTTTATAGCCAAAAATGCCGTATGATACCGTATACCGGTCCCATCCCTGGTTCGGTCACGCCAAACTTTTTGCTTGAGATTTTTATCTGAATGAAACCTGACTTTTCGAGCGTCTGAAACGCTTGAAATTAAAGTTATAGAAAATTAATTTCATTTATACAATTATTTACAAGAACAATCTTTTTACTACGTTTTAAGGGTAGCGACACATCCAATTTAAGGAAAATAGACCCTGCAGAGCATATAAATTGCCGGATTTTTTAATTTTATTTGGGGAATTTTGTATTTTTGGGGGAATTGTGGGGGATTTTTTTCTGTGTTTTGGGGAAATTCTGGCTCTCAGACCTGGCAACACTGCTCCTCCGTCGGACGTACAAATTGTTTTGTTTGTTTAGGTGCATGAGTGGGTGAGGAAAGTTTTGAGAAAATGAAAATCCTTGCGTTTCGCACTAAAATAGACTTTTGTGTAGCTTGCACTCCCTTCAGTACAATACAGTGTATGACCGCTGTGGGAGAAACTTTCTCAATCATCGTGCCTGTCTGAGGAGTTTAACAGCGCGCAACCAAACATCCTACTGCACATTGCAAGGGAGTCTTCCCATGAGAAAATTTCGATCTTATCAATTTCTTAGACATAAATCTGCATTGTATCAGACATTTCCGGGTAAACGATAGTCTTCAATGTCTGAGCCATAAGCTGGCTTTTAGCCTATCTACCTTCTGACATTAACTGCCTGGTTCACATTAACTTTTCATTCTTCTTTCAATATTTTACTACACGGAAAACTTCGGCCCGAAGGGCTGTCTCATACGGAGCAATGGTAGCTTCTTCTCCCGCCTCAACTGCCCTCGCTGACGCATCATCACCAGTTACGGGTTGTTCAACAGGTGAACGGTTGGTGGGTTGTGGAAGCGTAGCCGTGGAAGGAGGGAACGGGCCTGGTAGAAGCATAGATGCGTATGTTAATGTGCGTGCCGCCAAGTATTTTGTTCGTTTCTGTAGGCCGTGAGCACTTGAGCAGACACACTTAGACAGGACAGACGGTGGTGGCGGTGGCGTTGTTTGCGATGGCAACGGCGCACCTTACACCTGCCCAGAAAGGCATGTTGCGTACGTTCTTTCTGTTACACTGCGCAAGAAGGGCTGTGTAGGACATTGCGAGAGTATAAGGCAGAGATGGAGAATGTGAGCGGGCGATGGTAGGGCTGGGCGAATTTAGCTAAAAATTCAATAAAGTGCCGTGGCTGGCTGGACCAAAGGCTCGCAGCCACGCGTCAAAGCCAAGCACCAACAATATTCGTTACTCAATAAATACCAGTGGCATGGGCATGTTAGCCAACTTTGAAAATATTGATTGCTCGCGGATTACCGCTTGCCTGGCTGGTTGTGCGACGGTGGGACTAAAGAATTGTGAGTCCAAATCCTATTTTCATCCCGGCCCCCGCATACACGCGCCGTCGAGCAACTTACCACGAAGCCTTTATACCACTCCTTAATCTGCTCTTCTGTAAAATTGGTATTTCTCTTAAGAAAGTCTAAATCCTCTTTGGAAAGCTTCGGCTTTGAACCCTTTATGCCCATGGCGTTTGTACCGGGCCACCAGTGGTCTCGGCGGATCAGCGGCTCGAACTGCGGCACTCACTGCAAAGACACGCAATGTAGAGTGGCAGAGACACAGACAAGTCGCGTCCGAAATCAGAAAGTGAAGCATTGTAAATGAAAGCAGGTTGAGAGGCGTTGACAGCGCCCATTATTTAAAACTGATAGACATAGGTGGCAGGGAGGGCAGACAACAACGCTATAGCAGCCATGCATAGTTACGTTGTTGTACAGCCAGCCTAGCAGCGGCCTTGTGTATGCATGGTGCGTAAATGTACATGAATCAACCGACCGATCGCTGGCTAACTGGCAAAAACTCGATTCGATTCAGTGCCCAATGACGATTAATAAACTAAATACTCGCAGGCGAGCGGCGACCAGGCGCTAGCAAATTAACATAAGTCGTGCTGGCCAAGCACCGATGGCGGTAATCTCAGATTAATCCAAATCGTATCACGTAAGAAGCGGGAATCGCGTGACGGCGGGCAGAGCGGTGGAGTGCGGCGCGCAGTCGGCCAAAAACCTTATCGTCCAGTCTGCGGGGATCTGAATGGAGCGTTTCAGTGGCAATTACGTTATTACACAGAAGCGCCGAATGACGATACCAATAGGGAGTGTGAAATTGGCGAGCAGCACTGCAGCCCATAATGGCAGGAAAGTGATAGCGGTGGGGTCAGTGCGTATCGATCGCACTAACGAACGGACCAAAGCAAACGGTTTTACCTGAGACAATGTCGAGTAATTGGTCGGGGGAGGGCAAAGGAGGCCAACTTGGGCTGCGGACGGCTGGCGGGCAGGCGCCGGCTAATACACATGCACGGCTGTGCTGGCCGCTCAAGATGACTGGCCATAGAAATCATGAATTCCCTATTTATCGATCGACGCTACTGCGCCGCGCGCGTCGATTACCTAATTCAGCAGCAGCAACCAGCACCAAGCCACCGCAATCAAGCCAAGAAAGTTGGAGCGCACAATGACAGGTAAATTAGCCGATTCCTTAGCACGCCAGTGCATCTGCGCGCTGCGCTACGAGTGATTAGACAGCAATCGATGTAGGGCAGCGTGAGCTCAACCACTACACACGAACTGTGGCACGGCCAGTGTGCGGCTGCCGGGCAAATAAAGCTGTCAAAGCTCCTAATCAATAGACCTCAAGACACATGCATGCAGCTACCTGGCTGGTGGAGACTGTGCTGACGATGATCTTTGGTGAGCAAGAAAGAGACAAGCAGAGCGGGCCACAGCAGCTAATGTGACAAGGATTTGTGCCGACTTCCAATCGATAGGGCGCCATCCCCAGGGACGAACGGCCAGGCCCGGCCAAATAGCCCCTCCCCAAAGCCCCTCGACCACCAAGCCATTACTAAGATGGCTGGGGACCTCGCGCTCATCAGCTCCACCTAGGTATTTACAGGAGCAGACCAAACTAATTATTACTTCTTGCCGCCACAATCAATATCTGCTTATTTGCATACTCTGCTTACCAAATGCATGGAATACTTGCGACGCCCACCACTGACACCGCCCAAAACTCGCTCACTCCACTTGGCCGTTTTATTGCATTTTCTATTTTTGGACCGCCCAACGCCACAAATTAGGTGGCGGTGTCTGCGCCTCTCGGCCCCGAATAAGTGCTTCACCACACCCAGCCACATCATACTGTGTCACCCATCTTAGTATTCAATTTACCTCATTCTATACAACACAATCGTTTAATCATTTCCTTCCGCAGAACCACAAATTGATAAACTACGCACCTACGTGCTATGAACCAACCAGCGCCGCTTGATCTACGATATCGAATTGAAACGTGGCGCTGTTCTACCCCGTCGGGTACGTACTACGTAGTATACGAACAAAAACCGATGTAGCTGCGACAGCAGGTGTAGAGTACTGTGCGCTAGCATTGTATCGGTTTAATCAGAACTAGTGAACGTACGTAAGTAGTAAGTGAGGAAAAGAAATTAGCAGACCATAAATGATATCACTAATGTAATATGTCTCCTTCACCACGTAGACTTCCTTTGCCCATGCTGCTTTTGAGGGCGTCGTATTCCTTGATGGTGTTTTCTCCTATTTTCAGGGCGTTTCTGTAATACTTGCAAAGATCTTCGAGCATCTGTTTCACAGTTTGGCGGTGTCGCTCCATGCGCTTGGGTAGCATGTCCAGCAAACCGAGCACTTTGTCCGCTTGAGCGTCGAACTGTTTTATGGCTTTCTCGTAGTCGGCCGACCTGCTCTCCAGTTTCTCTATGTTCTTGGCGCTTTTGACGGCGTGTTTAGCACTGTCCATGTCCAATCGTCTCGTCTTCAACACCTCCCGCTCCTTCTTCAGAATCTCCCAGTGGTAGTCGACGTACTTTTCCAGCGGCATCATTGTCTGCGCTAGGCACTTCTGGCTTTGTCTGTACTCGGCGCCCAGCTTCGTGTATCCACTGGCAATTACCTTCAGCAACTTCTTGTCCCGGTCGTCACTCCAACTCTCCAGGTCTTTGGTGATTGCGCTGGCCACGCCTTCGAACTGGTTCACGCCGCCAGTGACCAGAGCTTCGGGACGTCGCACCGTACTGTCCGGCTGAATGACGGCCGAGTGCTGTTTGATCAGTTCCTGCAGCACTCGACGATGCTCCTCGAACGCCTTGCACTTGGCTCCGAACGACTCGTCCATCTCCGTGTGCTCTCTCACGTCCAGCATCTCTCCCAGTTTCTGCGTCAGTCGACGGAACCCGCCCGTCTTCTCCTCTCCACCACCGCCGCCAACCTCCCCCTCCTTGCCTTTCTGCGGCTTCTCCCTCTCCGTCATATTCCACAAACACTCAACTAACCTACAACATCCAGTAAACAAAATGAATTCCTAGCAATAGAGCAACTGTGGCAATAAGTGCACAATATTACGGTAGCTACGTAACGTATGGCACAGGTAAAAAATGTCCATTCCCTTTTTCGACCTTTACTCAAACGGTTCGTTCTCGGTCATTTCTTTATCGATTTGGCTCAAATTTTCAGGGTTTATTTGCAAGATAAATGGGCATTTTCAGTGGAAGATTGGCACCAAGTCCTGCTGGTTCTATGGGCTGAAAACTTAAAATCAGGGTGATTTAACTCAAATTATAATTTTTCGAGTAATCCTTGAAGTATGTCTTTTAAACTTGCTGGAACGATTGATATTGTCATTGATTGGGCATAACATACTAACTGAGCACTAAAATTTGGGAATTTCAAAAACATGACTGAAAATCCCATAGTAAAGAAACTGGCACCATATAGAATCAAAGCACTGAATCAATGGTTAATCGAGATATTGTAGAATTTACCAGGAGCCATTTTCATGGATGAATTGAATTGCACACATACGTATCTGACTCATTTCTAACTATTTCACCATATTAGGTTTTTGTCTACAGATACTGTCCATACGTACACTGCACGTACGCAGAAACCAAATTTCCACAAAGTACTCAAAATGGGCTTACGTACATAAGGTTGCAGTTGCAGGCTAAATCGGAGACTGCGTTACACAAGACTTAACATGCATTTCGCGAGAAACTCAGCTTAAGGACGGCAAGTAGGGTGGTCTGATGTATCTGGCTAAAATTCCGTCAGCATAAATTAGATCACGAACGATGAATATCGGCGCATATTTGAAGACAAACACCCCCTTGAACCGGAGCAACACTCTCTTAAAGTTGAGTCACCAGACGTTTTTCCGGCCATTTTTTACCTCGGACGACCTAAATTCAAACGTGTGCCGTTTGCGCACTTCTAAACCGACAGCTTTCGCATGCACACCAATCTACGTATAGCTACTTTAAAATACTTTAAATCTCCACTTAAATTTTTCCGTTTATGCCTGGTTAGCGAGATGACCGCGTGAACTTTCGCGGCAAATTTGCACCTAAAATCTGCTTCGACCTGCTAACCGACTGTCTCCATATGGTCTTTGTTAGACAGATTTCTCATGCTTTGTGTGATAATGAGCTGGTTTTGCTGTTCCACCTCTTCTTGTAAAGTATATTATAAATGAGCTGCAAAATCCGCCCCACAAGCTGTCCGATATAGATGGCTTTGTAGCCTACTATGGCCGACCATACAGGTGTAGCCACTTTAGCCATAAAAGGCTAAAGAGCCATCTATGGCTACGGAGCCTTCTATGGCTACACAGATAGGCCCGCCCACTTTTGGCCATAGATGGCTACAGTACCAACGTAGCCATAGATGGCTCTGTAAGCTTTTTATGGCCAACAGTGGGGAGACCCTCCCGTGTAGCCATAGAAGGCTCTGTAGCTATAGAGATGGCTCTCTAGTCATAGATGACTATGCCTTTGAGGAGCCGTAGCCATACATAATAAGTTGCGGATAGCTCAAACTTTGAATATTTTATACCAAAATGTAGCTCTTGGATAGCGCTATAATGAAATAAAAAGTTGCGGCTAGGAGGGTTCCAGATGAGCTACAAGGCACGGAATGTGATTGAAACAAAAATTTTCTCCGAAAATAATTTTGGACCAAAAATTCTTAACCTACACTAAACGTATACCCAAAAGGCCAAATTTTTTAGTCCCAAATCTCATTGTAGGAAAAATGAAATTCGAGTCGGAAATTTTCGTCCCATAGTTAAGAGAGTCGATTTTCGCCGACTTATATCTCGAGCGTGGAGCGTCGAGTTGGGAATTCCTTTGCAGCAGTTGAATAATTCTTCAAGTAGTATTAGTGTGCCGTTTACAGCCCCTACGCTAAAACTTTCAATTTTGGGTCTGACTCTGAATACTAAGACTCGATCGCACCTGACACTTATACTCTTAAAATGCAGTTGTAGAACAAAGGGACAATCAAATTTCAAATCTTAAAAGGAACAAAACTAACAGCAGTTTGCCATTCATTATTACTCTACACGCATTGGTGACACATCCTGTTGTGTTGTTGTTGTTGTGCTGTACGACCTGCTGCACTATACGATTTATTGTCAAGGGGAAAACCGCTCTTGACAGACGGTTATCGCGATTTGCTCAGTAACAGATCGCTTTAACCGTGTCTTGTAATCGCATTCATTCATTATTGTATCCTGTGATTGTTTGTTTGTGTGTTGTGATTAGCTGTGTTTTTCGTAGGTGCGTTGATGTTTTGCTTAAACTTACTGTAGAGATGCTTTTAGTGCAGTACACTGTCAAAATGGCCGGAAGCATCACCGTTGCGCTATGGATGTTTGCCTGTCAGGGCTTATTGGCTGCACCAGTGAAATTAGCAGAAGTCGGTGCCGATCAAGTTGGTTACGGTAACTTTGTTTTGATGGTTGGCTGTTGACTCAATATCAACTGTTTCAGTGACTCTATATTTTGCACCGGACACCAGTGTGCCGCTGTTGTGTGTGTCGCTGCTGTTTCTTGTGTTCTACTTGATTTTCGTGTGTTTCTTTCTCGGTCGCCTCACCGGCCTCTTAGTGACACATCTGGTCAACGGGGTTGTGTTGTCCGGCGTCCGTTCTTGCAGTATTCAAGTTGGCTCGATTTACATCAGTTTATTATCGGGAAAGGTTATGGTGCGTTGTTTCTGTTACGTGTCGCAAGATTTCGCTGTCCGCATTGAGAAAGGCTGGCTACAATTTCGCTATTGGAAGTGGTACAACCGAGTTGAAATGGGACAAGACATGAGTTTACAGCCTGCTCGTTTGTTGTGCTCTCTCAGTGGACTCAACCTGCATCTCTACAACCAGGTACTGTTGCTGTGCTTATTTACAAAAATTGTACAAATTTTAGATTAATTCTTATCGCACAATGGCCACTGTCTACGATTTACGGGACGCAGAATACTTGCTTTGCGGTCCATCCAGTGCCAGAGAGATTGATTCGAACGAGGCAAAACGATGGCAAAGACGCATACGTCATTGTGTGTCGCTGGTGTCCAAGATCGACTTCAGACTGGCAGATGTAAGTTTAGAATTGGGAAATGATCTGCTGCCATCTGTCCTCACTACCCACGCGCTCAAAGCCAAAGGTGTCTGCACTACAAAAGCGCCAAGTTGTGGTCAGGCATCGGGTGATTTGTTCATGGTTTCGGTGAATGCAACAGTGGACTGCGTGCGAGCTCAGCTGTCCTCCAATCCGTATCAGGCCGAGTTGAATGCCAGCAACGAACGGCAACCACCTACACGCTATGAGAGACAAAGCTTTGACGTCTTTTACTCAGATGCCGTCCAGTTGCAATACAATCAAGACGTTCTTGGTATACAGTATTCTGGTGCCGAGCAACCTGCTGACTGATTGGTTTTAGGTAAGGTGCAGGCAGTTGAGCAACTGTTCAATCAGGATGTTCCCTGTTGGCGGATTGAGGTTAGTCTCGGCCAGAACACCACAGTCAAGTACGGTCCTTCGGTTGACAAACAACGAGCCATCCTTCAGAAGTTTTTCCTGCCACAGTCGACTTTGTATCAAGCAGAAGCTAGTCTGCCATTGCAAAGCGAAAGACGTGTTTTCACCAGGCTCGAATTTGTTGCATTGACACGTTGTAACATTACCATGGAGCTGTTATTCCGCCACGATAGCAAAGACGATTCTGTTTCCATTAAGGCTCAGCAGGGTTCTCAGTTTGAGGTGCGACTTGAATCGTTGCACCTACTCAGATAATAATCAACATGTATTGTTTGGCAGGTGTTTGCGTCACTTTTCGTTGGAAAATCAGGGACTGCGCTGACATGCAAAGCAGAGCTGTTGCAAGCAGAATTCCTTTGCACATTGCCTTTGACAAAGCTGATGCGTTGTGAGATGTTCAGTTTTCAGTCAGCCATTAGAACACCAACCCAGTGGTATTCGCCGATCACTTCTGACTCGTTTTTTACATTGGAACGGTGCACATTCTGGTGTTTGCCCGAGTGTTTCGGCTTTCTCAAACGACTCGCCGACATCTGGGTTGCAGAGCTGGAACCGCCTCCTGATCTCTACTCTTTTTCTCCGCGCACTCTCAATTGCACGATAGAATTCAAGGACTTGGAAGTGCTGTTTCTTGTCAACCAGCACAACTGGGCTGACTTGCGGTCGTTCGACAGCGATGAGAATTCACTGGCCGCTTTCTGTACGCGCAAGGTCAAGGCGACGGTTGGATTGCCAGCCAGCAACTTTCTACCGCAGCAGATGCGCCTGACAATAGATATGAGAGCTCGATCTTGTAAGTATTTGGCACGTCCCAGCTCCAAATCTGTGCTCCGCGTTCACTATGTGCTCCTCCACAAGACTGCGCGTTATCCCATCGAGTTCGGTACGCAAGAGACAAACATTTGGGGAAATGTGACTCTGCAGAGTGGATGGATTCGACTGGCCGGTGCCGACCGCGTGTCGTGTTCACTCACTAACGACTTTCACGTCTTTCACTCACAGCCGAAGGTGCACTTGCCTGAGCCTATGCAAGATTTGTTTGGAGGCCCTTGGGTAACTGTGAAGAAGGAAGATTTCAGTCCGTTCTTGGTAGAGCCAGATCAGCTTATGGTGGAACTGAAAGTCAGCCGCCCCCAAATTGAACTTAGCGGGTTCACATTTCGAGTATTGGAACTTTTCGTGAAGAACTACCTGGAACTGATTGTGCCCGTTTTGGACATCAACTGCTTCGAGAATCAGTCCACAGAATCTCCGTACGGCCACGCTCCCGCTGTCTTTATGCCAGCTCAATTCAGACAAGTGCGAGTGAGTCTAAAAATATGCATAAAAAAGCTGAAAGCTGCCTGTCTGCTGCATTCAAGCTGGACGTCATTTCAACAGAGCACGTGCCCTTTGTTTGAGGTGGACAAAGTGATGTACGAACTGGATAGATCGTTGGAAGAACTGATGCTGCAATTCACTCTTTCTCCGGCTCTGGTCAGTTTCAAGACAACTTCAGCTGGGCGGCTTTCTCTGTCTGCACTGGAGGTCAGAGCGCACGGCTTGTTCTCAGCCAAACACGTGCCTGTCGACTCGCCGCCAGTCTGTTACAGTTGGATGAGTGAGCTTGTGCTTGGCCAGCTGTCCGGTCATTTGCATTCAGCACACCTCGTTCAAGCAACGGAGTTTGTGGAAAGTTTCCTAGTGTTGGTTTCGAGTAGAGAAGACCGACTGCAGTGTCCGGTTATGCGGCAGCTGTGTCAGCATCAGAGACCTAAACAGAGCTGTACGCAGAGAGGTCAAGGCGAGAGCGAGTGTCTGTCAACAGAAGAGTTGCATTACTCTATGATACGTCTATCGATCGACCAAGTTCACGTGATAGTCAAGGAAGATTGTTCGGCGGTCAGAGTGCGAACCGAGCAGGTCAGATGGTCGTTGTGCAATCGTCACCTTACCAACAACGGCTGCGGTTCATCGGTTTGGCTACCAAAGTTGCGGCTGAAGGTATTTGTGTTGGCTGCTGATGCAGACGAGTTCGGTCAGTGGATAGACAGTGGACACGTTAGACTGGACAACTTGAAATTGGATTTATCTGTGCCGTTTTGCGTGGACACCAGACAGCGGCGACAACAGCGACATCGGTTTCTGTGCACACATGACTCTGCTCAGAGAAAACTGCATTTCCTTTGGAATGCAACTGACGTTGGCTGCGGTTGCGTGGGGCACTGCAACTTCTGCGGAGATGACAGTCGAGGCGTGAGTTTCTTCAAAGTTCCGCCACTCTACGTTCTTGCAAGTGAGTCAAGTGGCAGACATTCATCAGAGTGCGGCTCAACTTCACCCACACTTGCCCCGGCTCATTGCGTTGCAAGCGATTGGGCCGAAAACGAAGCCTTCTTTGAAGTGAGCGAAATGGTAATGGAGGAATGCGAAGAGGACAACACGATAGCAACTACTTCCTCCAGTTCTCTAATGATCAATTCAGACCAAACCGTTCAGAAGCCACCGACCAACAGCTCCTATTTGCTAACGAATCACTATGCAAAGTATCTGAGATGTTACAGTAATCCGTTGCCTTACTTCACCAAGACCAAAGATGGACTGAATAGATTGAGCCTGCAGTGGATATCGTGTTTCGAGGTGCCAAAATCTCGCTTAGCAGATGGTTCCTGGCCACAGCCCAGACATGCAGATACAGTGGCCGGTGGTTTTGAAGCATTTGGAGAGCTAGCCAGTAAACTTGAAGTTCTCATCACTCCAATCGGGATCGAGCTGTTTGGGCATCTACTGAGCACGCTGTCGAAGCAACTGACTCAATTGCATTCGGCGTCCTTGCTGCAACACATGTGGAGCCGCTGTTCTGGCAAGTCTCATGAGCAGGCGCTCCACATTTACAGCAAGCAGAAGCAGTTCAGTGCGGTGCAAGTGGCTTTGTCGCTGCCGATGGTTAAGGTGTCCTGCTTCCAATGTGGCATCAGCGAAAAATCATCAGCTGAGCAGTCTGATGCAGTGCGCTGTCAAGTGCAACCAACCGTTCTCATGTATCTGCTGAACGGTCTTTCCGCTACAGTTACCACAACAACTCCTGAGGTGACGCTCAGCTTACTGTGGCCTCACTGTTGGTGATCACCTTTTCAGGATGCGCAAACGACCGATTCTGTCTTCGGTGAATTGCAGATTTCAGATGGTTACTGTCAGTTCTTTCGAGTGGGCAGCAGATCGTCACAGAACATTGGATTGCCGAAGAGCAGCCAACAGTTTCCTGTGCTTACTAATTGGGACTCATTGACGTTAGGAGAGAAGTTTAGCTTGTGCTTGATCATCGAGTGCAGTATCCCCGCTGTAACAATGACCTTTTTGCGACCTCTGGTTATGCCCTTACAGACACCTAATGCTGTCAGACGGAAACTGGCACAATTTGGTAATGAGTTGAGCGTTCAGACTCTGATTGACTAGTGGTCTTGCAGATGATTGCAGAGTCTGTAGTGACGCCAGTTCTCGGACACAAATCAATATTCGCATTGCCAAGCTGGGTGCTCACTGTGGTTTGTGTGAGACAATGGACGATTGCTTTGACGGCTGGCCAGTGTACGATGTCTTGTCACCCAGCATAGTTGTGTGGATCCACGCAATCAATCGATTAGTTGATGAGTGCACCGCATTTAACCGTGCGCTGATTTGCTGGTCTCATTTGGTCTTTGCCAGACTCTCGTTCGACTGCTTGGGGTGGCCCGAATTTTTTGCGCTCCCACAATCTCAGAGCATTTTCAATGTGGCCCGGTTGGAGTTGGAGTCCTTCAGCGCTTGTCTCTCTTGTCGACTGGTGCACACAATGGTCAGTTACTGCGCTGAGCACGATTTACCTGAGACATATCAGGAGAGCATACAGAGCGGCAGAGCTTACATTTCCAACTCATCTTCGCGTGAAAATGTGGTGTTGATGTTTCTGAAAGAGTGGAGAATTAAGCTGTCTATGAGTGCCAGTTTGCGTTTGAAGAAAAATCTCGGTTCGTCAAACACTGCGAAAGGAACAGAAAAAAGAAACAGTCCAAAGAGAAAAATACCGTGGTCATTGATGAAGTTCAGTGGCAAAGGTCTGCAGGCCGACAAGCATAGCCAACTCTGCAGTAGTCCCCATCTGCAGGTGGTGGAAGGCGGATTTTCATTGGAGACTCAGTTTTGGCCGTTGTTCAAATTATTGGAACTGGATCATGCAAACTTAGAGACGAAGTTGTTCGACGTTCTTGGATCTAAGGTAACTGTGAGCGCTGAATTTGGTGGCTGCACACTGAATCTTGTTGAACCGACGATCTTGCAACCAGTCGACCGTCACACCAGTCGCGTCAGACATAAACGACATGAAGTGCTCAGTGCTGAACCGTTGCAAATTAGCCTAAACCTGGACCACGGTCGTTCCAGCTACCTGACCATCGGAAACACTCTGCTTGGCATAATCTACAACGTTGCAGTCAGTCAGATCAAGTGTTCTATCGTGTTTCCTGCCGCCATGACATTCGTCTATGAACTATGGTTCACTGTGAGGTCTTGCCTAAAAGCGCAGATGGAACACACAGAAGAAACTGAAACCCCTGAACTGGATGCTCCGATTGCTGATGATGTATCTGCTTGGGCTAGGCGGTGTTTGGAGCGGCAAGTTGGCTGGTCTCAGAATGCAACCACTGAGCAGATCTCTGTGGAGGGCATGGAAAGTGAATGTCGTGCCGATTTAAAGTTGAATGCAGTCTTGCTTGATGTTGTTTCGCCTGAGCTGGTGCTTTCCGTGCATCTGACTGCTTTGGATGTGTGCCACAGCTACAGTGACAAACAGTCTATGGATTATATTCTGATTACTAGCGACAGTCTTCTCAAAGGTATCGGCAGTACGCACATTAGGTGACGAACGTCTTTTCTTTAGGCACATTCGGCAGTGCTGTTATGAGTGTGTTGGAGTCTGCGGGTGCACTAGAAACGGTGACGTTGTTTGGGATGTCAGTGGACAGGTCAGATGTCAGCTTCAGTCAGTGTCTTTTGTCTGACAGTGGCTGGCAAAACAGTCTAACTGCACAAGTGGGGGCGGTGCGTGGTGACATGCCGTTGCATGCGGCCTACTGGCACGACATGGTTCAGCGACACGGACACCAGATAAATGAACAGTTCAAGCGGTTTGCAGAGGTTGCTTCAGCATTGCAACCTTGCGAGGAAGAGCTTATCAGGACGAGACGAAGACGAAAACCGAAGCAAACAGCGCAGAAGCGGAGATATGCGGCGGTTGTGAAAGAAAAGTGGTTAACAGAGGTGCAGTTCAATATTTCTCTTCACTCGGTGGACTTGAGTGCTGCTCTGTTGCCCTCTCTCAAGGCCACCTACCAAATGAACGGCGCCAACAGCAAAGGAAAGACAGGAATTCGTTCTGATTTTGCGGTTACTCTGCCGCAGCACTTCGTCACTTTCTCTGTGTCCGAGGCCGAAGCAGCAGATAACGTTACTCCCATAAAGATCGACTTGCCAGAATTGACCGGGACTGGCGGCTACGTTCAGTTTGAAGTGGGTGCAGGTGGGTTGGAGAGTGCGGTGGGTGAATATGTGTTGCGAGAGTGCGGCTACACCAAGCTGCATGTGTCGGTTGGCAGTTTTGAGTACGTGCTGACAACGGATTTTTTGAACCAGCTTCTCTTTGTGCAGGATGTTTTGCGCAGTGAATTCAGTGATGCCATGCAAAAGATATCTGATGTGCAACGACCCTTGGTTGCCAGAACTGAGTCGCACTCAGTGCCTTTTCTCTACCAGCTGCAGTTCAGCGGCGTCAGGGAAAGAAAACTACAGGCAAGCTGCCTTCTGGTCTGTTTTGTAATCGAAATGCCGTTTCAGATAACTGCAAACACTCAAACTTTAGTTGCTGTGCGCTTCGCCATCGACGAGTTCAAATGTAACATCAGTAATCGGTTTGTTCATAAGACCGACTTTTTTACTGGTCATTACGCACGAGCAGAGCTGCAGTTGAGTTTGGCGTTGGTTCAGTTCATCGCAGACGCATTCGGTAAAGAGGACAAAGAGCAGTTTGAAGAGTATGCACACTTAGTCTCGCGGTTCAATCTGCGCAACCTTTGTGCTCCCTACGCCTGTTCTGTTGAGTTGATGCATCCGCTGGTTTATGTCAAGCCGATTGCACTTGACCATGCTGTGTTGTTGTGGCTCGGCTACAAAACTGCCTTCGATTTCTGGTATTCTAAGCGTGAGAAGGTGCTGGGAGACAGAGGCTCATCGTCTTCTGGTCGCAACAACAACACTGGAACACGGGAGAACAGAGCAGTCAGGTTTTCGGTGGACGACGGACGTTTGTGCATGCCATTGTCGAGTGCTCAGAATTTTAACGCCGGTCTGGTGATAGCATTGCAAAACACCGAAATTGCCATCTCTGCCGATTCAGGGTTCAACTGCGACGGAAAGTTTTGCCGCTTCTGCATCAAACTGACGGAGAATTTTAGTTTAAGTGCCAATCAAGCTCAGGACCAGGCCGACGACTCAAACTTTTGTCTCTTTCCTGAAGGTTTTGTTCAAGCTGGTGTGGTTTACACGTAAGGTAGATTAGTTTTGCAGGTACGTACAACATACACTCCTACTCAGCCGAACCCGCTGACAACCGGAAACGAATAGAGTGGACTGCTAATGTAATTTGGAAAGTAAAGGGAGTGAAAATAGATCTGAACCATCGCATCGGAGTGCTGACGAAGCTGGTGGCATCAACGCTGAGCAGAATGGCAAATGCGCACACAGTTGCAGAGTGCGGCCGGTCTACGGACATGCAGGAGTCGAAGATAATAGAGGAATTGATTGAGATGGACGACGCATTCGACCTTGGCAGTTTCTCCTGCACAGCAGCTATTGAACGACAGCTACATGAACGCTTGCACTTTGTGACAGAGTTTGAGCGGTTGGGCGGAGCCAGTCCACTGACCATGAAGGCACAGCGCCACATACTGCGACTGTTGGAACTGTTGCTCTACAACAAGTTTCGTAAGCAAGTGGTGACCAAGCTGCGAGAGCAAACGCACAACATGCTCTGGTGCAGAGAGCCCAGCCAGCCAGCGCTGCCAATACTTGAACATGAAATCGACATCTACTTCAACACCAAATTCTCCATTGAGGCGGCAGAGTGCAACTTGGCCGCATTGGTCTCACGCAGACACACTTCAGACGCTTACTGCCGGAAGCCAGACCTAGGCACAACGATTGCGTTGCCCGATCTGCTGCTGCACTGTTTCTACAGCTGCACTGACAAATCAGACCCTGCAACCGACAAACTGAACATGGACAAACTGCACAGTGCAGGACTTGACAGCAATCTCATCGATCATATGGGCAACTCGCGGAAGAACACAGTGGTTTACGTGGGTTTGGTACTGGAGCAGATGCCGACAGAAACGGTGCTCACTCGACACATCCTTGACTTCCTCGAAGCCACGCTGCAGTCTATTGTGGCCCCAACTTTCCACAGTGGTTCGGTCGAGGATCCTGCAGGTGCGCCGCCTGCCACAGCAAACAATGGCTGCTATAGGCTGAACATGGACTTGGTGTGGCGTGTGTGTGTGCAGCCCTCGAACATTCGTTTCAAGATGGAGAGCGAATCACCATCGAGCGTCGACTGTGTGCTGCGGTTGCCGGAACTGCTGCTGGTAGCTACCACTCGTCCATCCGATCGGCTCAATGCTGTGCCTCAGTCGACCAGAGCTCGTGCCGTCTGGCACCAATGGCCTGCCTGCTCAGATTTGTCTCCAGCTGTCAGCGGAATTTGGATGTCGGCCTATTTGACTGGATTCTCTGTTCGACTGCTCTCTCCGTTTATCAATGACAAACGCTTTGCTTTCGACGCAACCGTTGACATAGTTGCTCTGAACTTGACCCGTGGTACGTTAGCGATGCACTCTGCCAACAGTGAAATTTTTTTTCGTTTGCTTCAGGATACGCTGTCAGTAATGCAGAACAGGACTCAGCTCTCATCTTCTACCTCATCTTCGACGTCGGAGAGTCGGACTGCTGGTATGATATGCGTCGACTGAGAGAGCTGATTTCGTTCAGAGAGTATTGGTACCGACCAGCCATTTTTTGGAGGTTTCTTTTTGGCGATGGCACCAATGCCACGTCTGCTGAAGTGTTACCGATCGACGGTGACAAAGGCGAGTATGCAGTACGTCGAGTCTGTTGTGTTGATTGTTTTGACTTCAGAACCAACCGACACAACGACAACAGAACTGCACTGTGCTGTGGCGTGCCGGAAGCTGCTAATTGAAGTGCACATGTCAACTGTGATGGGAACAACCAAGTGGCTAACGTCACCTCTTTCATGCGCCATTGACATGCACCGTCACAGTGCATTTAGCCGGAACTTGAAGCTGTCATTCAAATTAGGTCATTCTGAAATGCTTGCTAGCGGTGGAGTTGTGAGTGGTGTTTGCACGACCGACAGGTTGGCACTTTGGCTCTCTCACACAAAAGCTGAGCGTCTGCCGCCCAAACACAGTGTTCAGTTGGATGTTTTCAAGCTGGAGCTTTGTATTCAATGGATGGGACGTATCTGTGGCTTGAATCGTGTCTCGGAGCTCTCGGTTTGTTCTCAAGATGAATGGAACTCTCGTTCGGTATCGGTTTTCTGCTTTCTGACTGCAATAACATGGCCCATTTTATAGGACGGAGCAGGGATTATTCGGGCGGTCAGTGTGTTGGTGCACCTGAGTATCTCCTGGCAAAGTCTCTATTCAGTTTTCACTAAAACAAGCGTTGAAGAACTGCAAAAAATAGCATGCAAACTGCAAGAATTCTTAGATGAACAGCTTTTGGCTAATGAACCTGTTTGGGACGTTCCAGTTGAGGCCGATTCAGATGAACGAAAGGTTTTTGGCGATGAGCGATGGCTCTATCTTCTAGACACCTTGACATCGCTTCAGTGGAGATCAAATTTTTTTCCAGCTGCTGAAGGCATGGAGAGTAGAACTGTGATTGGCGGCGATATGAAGGTATAAGTTCATTTCTATTCCTTTGGGTGAAAATGACAGTGGTGCTATGGTAGGTAGTCTGATTGCAGGTGGTTGCCAAGGAGACGGCGGTGGTGTGCATGGCAGATCAGTTGCACAGCCATGAGTGGGCTGTCTTTCACCTCTGTGGGCTCAGCTCTTTGCTGCACTCCAATGCTCAGTATGTGCGCTTGGAACAGGTTGTGTCTCGTTCTCGCGGTGACAATGTCGGCGTGTCGATTCAACAGAAACTACAAATTAGCGTGTGTGACGTCAGTCAGAAGTTGGCTCTAAAGGCCATGCTCTTTCGCGTGCAACGCACCAAGTACGCAGCGATTCACGGCACCGGCACACTGGACGTTGGCGAGTGGTTGGATTACCTGCTGTGGTGGGCGCTCAGAAATCTGTATCCGGAAGAAGAGCAAGCCGTTTGGCTGACGACTGGTGGCAACTCCAGTTACGATCACGACATCACACCGCTGCTTGTATTTCCGCCGATGCAAGTGACGTTCGAAAGTTCACAACTGCAATACCCACCGGACCTGCCACATCCTGTTCCCTTAGTACATTGCTCGTTTGAGGCGTCATTCCAAGATTACGTCTACATTCAAACTAATACACAAGTGCTGCTCAGTTTTCTGCCTTCCCTTTTCAAAGCTTACTTGAATTTTGCCGAGGTAAGGCACACAGCACAGCACAGCGATTTCATTTGCGGATTCTTGTAGACCATCATACACAGAAAGGACGAATTAGCGGAGAGAAGACATTATTATTGCGAGAAATGGACTGTGCAGCCAAACATCAGATTTCTGGACAGAGCCAACTGGAACCCACCTGGAGTAGACAAGTTGTTGCAGATGCTTGGAATTTTGGACCAGAGAAACACAATTCCCAAATGGCTGCACAGAAACTTTGTTCAGTCGTCCGACTTAATAATCGCCAATCTCCTTCATCAAGTGTTGCGTGTGGCCTACAAAGACATTTGACAATTTCATTCTGTATGGTGCTTATGTGCCTGCCTGTCTACTGGTATGTATATATGCCCCATTCTTACACCAATTGACGTCCACAAAAATTCAGTCTCAAAAATAAATTTTCTTTTTATTCTTGATATCGCATTCTGACGACATTCGCAATCCGGGACAATGGAAGCGGCTTAAACCTCAATCTACTGAACGTTTTCTTACTTTTCTCTGTTGCATTATTACAACTGATCGAATTTTGTAATATAATAAACAGATTACATAGCTTGCTGAACTGTTTAAGGTTTCATGTTTCATGAGATGAATTCTACATCAATTTTTATTAAGGATTTGTTTGTTTGTTTGTAGTTTAGCTATGCAGTGAGGTTTAGGACTACACGCGCACCATATTACAAGTATAAAGTAGCGCTGGCGGTGATCAAATTCTCTATTACCAGTACATAATAATACTAGTGTTCCGCCGGCGGCCGATTCATCGGTCAGTTTTCTTGATCCAGCAAAGCGTTTTCTATAGAAATTTCCCTCATAAATGGAACATGCTTCTGCATTTTCACCAAGTATTACAGTCAGGCAGGCACTTTACGCCATTTATGGTACCGGTCCAACCTGAAGCGGTACCATATATGGTAATCCTTTCTTTAAAACGTTAAGTAGTACCATACGGTACCATGTGTGGTGCCCCTTCTATCGAGGCTTTTAATGATACCACATAATGGTCCGATACCACATATATGTAGTATTGGTTACCATACATATTTGGTATCCCTTCGATTGAGGCCTCA
>JASANB010003794.1:0-41985 GCA_030248155.1 Sabatieria punctata
AAAGCTGTCAGGAGCAGATATGGGCAGCTTGACCGGTACACTTTTGCTGATGCGAGCTGTACGAGTGAGCAGAGTGGTTCGCATCTTTCGACTCAGTCGATTCAGCAGTGGGTTGCATGCGTTTGGGCGAGCTTTGAGTCACAGCAGGAAACCACTGGGAATGCTGATGGTTACTGTTATTTTACTATAGTATAGTAAAACAAAAATTAGTAATACTAGTGGTATTTTACTAGTAGTAAAATAATAGTAAAAAGTAAAATTAAGAGCCAATAGTAAAGTAAAAATTAAATTAAATTACCAAAGGCCGTCAGTAGTAAAATGGAAATTTTACTACCATTTTACTAGTTTTTGGTGAATTCCAGCCAAACTCTTGATCAATTTTGCAATAAAAGATGTGTGGACCCAGTTTTGTCGGTCAAATTTCACACATTTTTGTGTCTACTATTCTGGAGAACTTCGTATCCTAATCAAATTTAGCAAGTATTTGGACCAACAACAATTATTCACAATACCTTGACATCATTGATTGAAAGTTCCACGTTATGACTAGTAAATTTGTAGTAGAATAGTACCTAGTAAAATTAGTAGAATTATTAGTAAAACAAAAATTAGTAAAATCGGAGCTGCCTGGTAGTAAAATAAAATAAAAATTAAATTGACAGGCTGGATCTGTAGTAAATTTAGTAAATAGTAAAATAAAAATCCATTAGTAAAATAACAGTACTGATGGTGCTGCTGTCCGTTGGTATAGTCTTCTTCAGCACTTTGATGTACAATGTGGAGGGAGATGTGGATGGCACCAAGTTTGGCAGTATCCCTGAGGCAATGTGGTGGTGTGTAGTCACAATGACCACTGTTGGCTACGGGGACATGGTACCCACTACCGCAGGTAACAACTACTCTCACTTTACTCATAAAAGCCACTCATATTGATATACAGGCACAAAGTTACAGAAAGTGGAGATACTGTATACAAATTTCCAAAAATACCTAATTCTTGTCTTGTTCAGCAGGTAAATTGATTGGGAGCGCTGCGATCACTTGCGGTGTTCTGGTGATCGCGCTGCCGATCACAATCATCGTGGACAACTTCATGAGAGTGAACGATGAGACCAAAAGTGCCACGTGTCGCACCGGCCGATCCAACTTGGTTCACAGAGGCCTGACCAGAATGGCAAGTCAACAGCACGACACATACCAAGCACTGCACCGAGCTATGAGCCTCCGAAACACCTCCACTTCTGATTCCAAACCGACCACAAAGACAGATGAGACTAGCGCCAGTACAGCAGAGTAGACTATGGATAGGGATTTATTCGAATATGGAGTGTAACATTCGAAGAGGCCTGACTTCATCAGGGCAGGCAGTAGGTATATGGCAAACATACAGATACGTGTCGCTGGGTTTTTCTGTGGAGGAGCTTTTTGGAATCCCAAATTGGGTTTTGGGACCAAGTCCAACAAAAAGGGCTTTGCGACCATTTTTGGGGTCCAAAGGTGGGTTTTGCTACCTTTTTTTTGGTTAAAAAGTGGTCTTGTCAACCATTTCTGGGATTCTGGAGCGAAATGAGCTTCCAAACCCTGTTTGGTTCGAAAAAAGCGTTAAAACCATGCGTTTACGTAGTTCGGTTAAGGGCTTTTAAGCAAGTTTTAGCAAAAAATTTAATGATTTCTGAGCTATTCTTTGGTACCCATGGCCATGAGTAGGGGTACCATAAATGGTACCACCACAGTCGCCGAACGTGGGGTACCATATATGGTGACGGTAAAATAAACGGTGTTAAGTGCCTGGCTGTAGTACTTGTATCTTCTCTTCAGCTGGGTGGGGGTAGTCCAAAACTGCCCCCCGGGGGATGGGATTTAGCCAATTTAGTGTGGATGCAAGTGCAACCCCCAATCCCACTAGTGTGTTGTGTACATACTTCCCTTTCCGGTAGAGGTGGGAAGAAAAAATGGGTAAAAAACAATACAGTAGATTGTGCACTAAAACTGATAATTTCTGATAATTTTGTGCTTATAATGTCTTCCAAATCTAGTTTGAAGGGTAATTTGATCACCAGGCCGCAAAATTGCGGATGCCCCACTGAAGGGAGGGTAAGCAAATTGCTTCTTATACGGGCAGAACTAATTAGAGCTCTTTGTGAATATTATTTTGTTGGCTCAATTTTCTTTAGTACTGTACATGTATGTACCCTGCTGTTTACTGTACACGTTCGTTTTTTGTTCTCTTTCTGTCTAGGTCTGGAGTGTCACATCTGATGCAGTGTTGTTCCCAGTAGATTTACTGAGTAAAAGTTACTCGGTACTTAGTTATTTTGAATTAAACTACATTTACTTACCGGTAAAATTTTTCATAATTTTACTTACTGAATACCGAGTTTCAACTTTGAATTACTCAATTAGAAAAAAAATCGGTGAACTCGGTACTCGGTAATTTACTGAGTTGTTTACTGAGTAAGAGCTTCTGCAATAGATAGTTCGCCGCATCTGTGCAGAAAAATATACGGTTTTTCTTTCATTTATCGGACTGCTAATGACGAAAAGACACAATTTTTGTCATTTTTTTTGCAATTTTCACTGCTTGTTGTATAACTTAAGCTTTTTTGTGCGGTAGAATTGTTATAATCAGACGCGAAGACTATAGAACTAGGTAGGAACTATTTGCAATAGTTTGGTTGACGTTTTTTGCATCAGTCTGAACTGTGAGGAAATGGCGAACATTAGAACAAATTAGTTATGTAAAATTATGGAATTTGAATTTCAATTCAATTACAATTAAATTATGGGCTCCATTTTTAATTTCAATTCAATTAAATTAAATTAATTGAAATAGTTTTCCATTATTTTCAATTACAATTATGTTTTCAATTAAATTATGGAACCTCGGAAAATTTCAATTATGCAATTTTTTTCAATTATTTTTTCAGTTTTTTGAAAATTGTTGTATTTTTCTGTTAAAAGACAGTAACAGTGACCCAGGACTTGGAAAAATGTCCATGTAAAAGCTTCCAGACACCTGGTTAGGCAAGAAAGTTTTAACCTTTAAAAACGCATAAAATGACATTCTGGGGTAAATTTACAGATATTTCATTATTTTCAGTAGTTAATGTAAACGTTTTCAGCATTTTTGAGCAACATCACTTCCTAGGTACCTTCGCCAAAACCCACCATACACGAACAAATCACTGTTGTGACTTTTACAGTCAGGCACTTAACGCCGTTTATGGTACCACCGACACCATTATAAGGTGCAGGTGGTACCATATATGGTACCGGTACCATATATGGTGCCCCCAAGTTTGGGGGCCCGTGGTGGTACCATACGTACACGGTACGGTACCATATATGGTACCACTACCCTAGGTACCGGTACCATATGTGGTGCCCCCACGTTCGCGACTGTGGTGGTACTAGATATGGTACCGGCACCATATATGGTACCCCCACGTTTGGAGGCCTGTGGTGGTACCATACATACACGGTGCGGTACCATATTTATATGGTACCTCTACCCTAGGTACTGGTACCTTATGGTTCCGGTACCTTATATATGGTGTCGGTACCATAAACGGTGGTATGTGCCTGACTGTTTTATGAACTACGAAATAAAAAGCAGACCATAAAATATTACCAAACAAAGTGAGGTCAGTATAAAGAGGTGACAAATCTTAAATAGGTTTTTGTTTGAAGTCATTAGCGCCGTCATCATTAATACTGACGCATTTCCTTACATTCACCCCAGCAAATAATTGAAAATATAATTGAAATTCCAGGCGAATTTCAATTAAATTACAATTAAATTATGGCCCAACTTTTGAATTTCAATTAAATTAAATTAATTGAATTGAAATTAAAACGGGCCAATTATGCGAATTTCAATTACAATTAAATTAATTTTTTACATCACTAGAACAAATCTTCACTTAGTGTGCATAGTGTGCATATTTTAAGGCTTTCCATCCATCTAATTAGCACCATAAATAATGTAAAATGGCGCTAAGCAAAACACTAAATTCTGAAAAGTCGAAAAATCGAGCTACATGCCTTAAACTAATCAATCAGCAATGAAAACGCTGATGAAAATGTATAGTGTGCATATTTTAAGGCTTTCCATCCATCTAATTAGCACCATAAATAATGTAAAATGGCGCTAAGCAAAACACTAAAATTCTGAAAAGTCGAAAAATCGAGCTACATGCCTTAAACTAATCAATCAGCAATGAAAACGCATTCTAGTAGCTAAAAGCTATATCAGGTAAACATTTTCAGATAAATTGTAACATATTTCTAAATTTTGAAGATTTTTTCCTAGTTTACTGAATTGTTTACTGAGTACTGTACTTACCAGGTTTTCTTTGAAAAACCCAGTACTTACTCTTACTTACTGAAGTTAAAAAAATCTGGATTTACTTACTGAATACTTACCGAGATCCGATCCGATCCGATCTGGCGGGGGGCCGTACGATGTACAGCCCTACGATCAGACCTGCACGGTCCATTTCGTGACCCCTGATATCGTCATCTCGGACGTTTGCCCTTCTTTCACTGCCAAGCCACTCAAGCCATGCTGTTGGGCGCCAGGTACTAAGAGAGTGCCTGGCGTGGTGACGTCATGGTGCTGACAGCTCCCAACGGCCGCCCGGCCGCAGGCACTAACCCGGTATCAGCCTTATTGCTGGTTTCTCAGACGGCTCCTGACGTCGTTGATCTTCCCTCCAACGCGGCATGCTTTTTGGAGCGGCTTTCGGTGCAACGGCAGATCCAGTTGGTTCCCATTTTACCTACTCACTGTAACCAGTTTTCGGTGGCCTGGGTGGAGCGTTGTGCCGACGACCAACTCTTTGCAGCAAGAAACTTGCCGCGCCGAGAGGATGAACCACTACAACCGCTAGGGATGCAGGGGCCGCCGTGACTCAGAGGCACCCAGCTACCCACTGAGCCAACGACGCGGCTATACTTACCGAGTTTTAGAAATTTGAGCTAGGCACTACACTGATCTGATGTGAACCGGCAGGTTATGTTTGATTTGGTGCTAATCTTTGTTACAGTAATGTTTGTCGTGCTCTCTGTTGAAGACTCGGTTTCTTGGGTCGCTGGGCTGCGGGCTTGAGCGCACAGCATCGTCTTTTTGCTGCGCCGGCAAAGGCCGGCCCGGCTTGCCTTCTTCGGTGGTCACGTGGCTGGCTTGGCTCGTTCTCTTTTTGTCTTCGCCTCGCTTTCACACTAGGGGTGTAATTTGCAAGCAAGTCAGAGAAGCTTACTGTTGACTTTTTGTCAACCAACCAAACAGAAAAGGACACAGACAACACGTCAATGAGTTAATCCTCATCTTCACAGCAGTATTTCTTCAGTATACTTGGTTTGCACATGTGCTTGCAGCACAAACAGGCCACCTGTTGCCCGCATTCGTCATTCTTTTTCTTTATCCATCCCACAAAATCGAGACCCTTGGGCATGTACGTAGTATGCGTCAGCTGAGAACAACTACCCATTAGATATGTTTACAGTCAAGATAGCATAAGTGGAACCATTGCAGTGTTACTAAGCTCCTGTCTTTGGGCATTCTGCTGAGTGCCTTAGGTGCAAGCATACATGTAACAGGTCATCCGCTGAAGGGGTAGGGGGTTGGGGGTCTGAGCCCGAATTTTGGGAAGGGGTTGGGCAGGAGCGAGGGTAGGGTAGTGGTGCCGGGGCCTGTGGTGGTACCATATAAGGTACCGGTACCATACTGTATATGTCGCCAGTCGCTGAATGTGGGGTACCATATATGGTAATGGTACCATATGGTGCCGGTACCATATATGGTACCAGTACCTTGGTACCATATATGGTACCGGCAGCATATATGGTGTCAGTGCCATAAACGGCGTTAAGTGCCTTATCTGTTATCTTATCTGTTTAAAGTTTGTGCCGCATAGGCCTAGCGGTTGTAGAGAAGTGACGATTGTGTAAACGTCCAAAATTGGGTCCCCGGCGTTTTCCCACTTTTCTAGCCTAGTAAATTCCGGAAATACTACGGTTTTTTAAATTCCTTGTATAATACTTTCAAATTAGCCAATAAAAAGCGAGGGTCAGATTTTGCCGTGTGCCCCCCATCGTACTGGTCTTATTATATAAAATGGCTCGTAAGCCTACCACTTCGCTTGTCGACCGGTTCGACAAAATTTCCCTTGAAGCAGATGCTTCCATCAGGTTTGGTGCAGGCTAGTTTCAACCTGTCTACCAGCTTGGAGCCACAGATTTTTTCCTTTTGCTCCTCAGTGCAGTCAGACCACTGCAGCAAACAGAGACACAACACCATCAAGCTAGCCAGCTTTTTGGGCATGATTGCTACCATCATCGTAGAACGTTTGCGTCTTCTGACCGACTTGATGGACTGGGTTTTGCACGAAATGGAAAACAAAGCTTGGCCAAATAATAAGTCCCCTAGTTGATGGCATTTCCTTTTTTGTCTCGACCTTTCTTAGGACTCTATAACCTTGCACCGGTCACGCAGCTGTCTGACGCAAATGGGAAATGGCTCCAAAATAGATTCGGCTGAATTAATGTGCTCTCCAGTGACTCGCTAAGCGTGTTACAATGCCAAAATTTCGGTTTGACTATGACTACACGTATGTTTGAGTACAATACCGGAGTAGGCAAGTTTGACTATATTGTAGTCAAATCATTTGACTACCAGTGTTTTCCACCGATATGACCGGGTCTAAATAACCGATATGACCGGGTCTAATAATCTAAATAAGGTCACCGATGCCGCGTCGTTGACTCAGTGGGTAGCTCGCTGCCTCTGAGTCACGGCGGCCCCTGCATCCCTAGCGGTTGTAGTGGTTCATCCTCTCGGCGCGGCAAGTTTCTTGTTGCAAAGAGTTGGTCGTCGGCACAACGCTCCACCCAGGCCACCGAAAGCTGGTTACATCGAGTAGATAAAATGGGAACCAACTGGATCTGCCGTTGCACCGAAAGCCGCTCCTAAAAGCATGCCGCGTTGGAGGGAAGATCAACGACGTCAGGAGCTGTCTGAGAAACCAACTACGTATGCCGGGGAGCCCGGCCGTCGGGAGCTGTCAGCATCATGGCATCGACACGCCGGCCGCCCTCCTGGTGACCGGCACCCAGCAGCATGGCTAGGAGTGGCTGGCAGTGAAAGAAGGGCAACGTCCGAGATGACGAATCACGGGGAAGCGAAATGGACCTCGAGTCTGATCGCAGGCCGTAAGGCACATCGGAAGGTCACCGATAAAACGGCTGCACTTGCTATAACATGCTCGTTTGAAAGGTGACTCAGTTCAGTCTTATCATCAGTACAGAGCCATCAAATTTATATCACCTAATGCAGTTTTTACCGCTGATGACGGAAATGACATCGGCTTTTCAATCTGACCGCTCCTGAGCTACTTATATAGTGCTTAGGCCCTGGCAATCAGACAATTAGGCATTACTTGGTATCTTTCTGGTGCAGTTTTCTCCGCTAATTCAGAATATCATCGTATTTTTGCGCTACGGCCATTTAGTCACAAGTTATGGACCTCTGAATTTTCACTAAGATTCATATTCCTGAAATAAATGTTTAGCATTCATGCATTTCTGTAAGGAATCTTTTGTCACTCAATAGTGTACCCGACCTATTTTGACCCGCTGAGTTAAAAAATGGCCTTTGATTTTCTCAAACCTTTTGAACTTTTGAGATATTACTGTTCAAATCAAATTTGCATTAATATTCATTTATCTCAAAATGGCGCACTTATAGATTTAAATAAAATTAAAAATACACATGTAATGTTGACGGTACATATTCCTAAGAAACCAAAGACACACAAAGACATATTTTCATAGATAATAAAACTTCAGAACAGCTAGACCTACAGCAAGGATCTATGCCTTAGTGACTCCTGTGACTGCATAGAATTGATTTCTTCATCAGAAGCTGCCTCTGCTGGTGCAACTGTATATGTTGCGTAGTTTACCATTTAAAGTTAATGTTGCGCAAATTATACTAGCCATGGAGCTGCCAAATTTGTGTCGCCATAATTAGGTATGATGCCTGCCTAATATGTCTGCAAAAATCACCTGAAATTGCTTCTGAATTGGCTGATATTCGTGCAATATCTGGCTTCATAAGGGCAAATGGTTGAACTGACAACTTTCAAGGCCGCAAAACTCAATTTGCGGTCAATTTTTTTCATCGATTGTTTGCGTGATCGGAAATACATAGATAACGCCACATTTTCATGAAATATAATAGAGGCAGTCGCACTTGCATGGGGGTCAAAATTGGCCCTGAACGGGTTCGAAATAATTCATCCAAGTACTGTTTGAAGGCCAACACAGTTGGTCGAGTGGTTAGGCCACTGACTGCTGTGTGGTGTGTGTGTGTAGCGAGGCGACTGCACACGTTCACCCCCTCGGCGCGGCCCGTGTTAGTCGCAAAGAGGAGTCGATGGCACGTAGGCTGGCATGTGGCGCGTGTGCCAGCTGAACTTCTAAACGCGCTCACTCACTCCTCTGACCTGGTGTTGTCTGAGACCAGCCGTCTTATCCGTGCCAATGAGGAATTGGGCGCGCCTCTTGGCCCACACAGCCGTCCCCTGGGGCGTATGTCCTGGTGCAGCCAGTTTGTTATCACATCATGCTGATTGCTGCATCTGGGGTATGGGGCGTGTTGATTGTTCGGCCCCTGTGCCGGGTAGTCTTACCTGGCTAGTTACTAACAATACTAAACTTTAAAAAAAGTACTGTTTGAAAGAGAATGACTTCTGATTCTGAAACTGCTATCCGTTAAGTTTATACGTTCATTTGTTCCCGAGTTATGATCTAAGAGCTGAGAGTGGGTCGAAAAATTGAGTCCCGCACAAAACTGGCCGGGAAGGTGATAAAACATCTTTTTATGTAAAATTAAACCAAAATACAAAATTTTAGCCAAATCGGAGGGAGACAAAGTTGAGATTTGTCCATTGGTTAAGGAGCAAATATCGATGCTTAGAAAAACCGGCTCTTAAAACTCGAAAAAGCTGTGCACAGGCTAGATTCGAAATTTAGCCTGCGATTGCGCGTCCAAAATTCCCGAATAATTTTAAATGGCGGAGCCAACCGCCGCCGTGGGCGGAGCGCCGCGGCGCCGATCGGAATCGATCGATAGCGAGGATGGTTGGACAACGTATCTGCCGGCGGAGTTTTCCACCTACAGTCATGTCTCGTTAATCCGGACAAGTTGGGACCGGCCAATTTTGTCCGGATTAGCGAATTTCCGGATTAATGAATCAAAGCTAAAACACTGTTTCTCGGGTCAAAGGCCTAAATGACAGCTTTTTGATAGTTGCATATCAGATTCTGCAGCTGTACCTCCTAATTAAAACCCAAAAACTAATTTCAGCTGATTATAGCTCATAAAAAAGGCAAAAATAATTACATTCTGACTCAACGAAAAGCATTATTCAATCGAAAATTCATACCTGAATTGAAAAATTGCGCATGGATTTTGTCCAAATTAACCAAATCCGGATTAACGAATCACTTTACCATACAAATTTCGAAGTTGGGACCCCAAATCTTCTGTCCGGATTAACGAATCCGGATCCGGATTAACGAGTCATATAACATGGGGGAAAATTGGGACCTGGCCTAAT
Source organism: Sabatieria punctata (assembly GCA_030248155.1). Classification (NCBI taxonomy): domain Eukaryota; kingdom Metazoa; phylum Nematoda; class Chromadorea; order Araeolaimida; family Comesomatidae; genus Sabatieria; species Sabatieria punctata. Next base: position 9,624 of record JASANB010003794.1, read on the forward strand.
CTTGTCCGTAAGGCGAATATCCGGATTAACGAGGTCCGGATTAACGAGACATGACTGTATAGACCCCTCCGCACGACTGTTTAGAGAAAATGGCACTTTCGAAAGTATTTGGTCCGCTCACAACTACAGTCAGAAAGATATGCAATTGATTTTGGAATCAAATTGTAGAGGACGATCTAGCGCAGTGTTCTATTATGAAATTTTAGTTGAAAGTTGCTTCTGTCGCATAACTGCTAACGTCAAAAACATATTAGTATGTACGAGCGTATTTTTGTTGGTTCGCCGTGGTCGGCGTCAAGATACGCCCACTAGCTATTCGAACCAATCAGCGACGCTGACTAATTATTTCAACCAATCAGCGCTCAGGAACGATCAATCGATTATTTGAAAAATTCTCTTCAGGTGTGACAAATCTACCGGGCGTACCAACTGTGAACTTGGAAACCTTTCAGTGGCCGATTTTTTTTTGCCTGATTGACTAGAGGAGGTTAAATTGCACGGCAAGGACTACTTTTTTCTTGAAATAATTCAATTTTTTTCTAAAGCTTTGCAAAAGATAGGTAGGCAACTTTGCAATTATGCTGAATTTTCCTTTTTTACTATCCAGTAAAGCGGGCTTGTATGAATCAAAGATGATCCTGCCGTAGGTAACGAATCGACGAAACAAGTGGTAGCAAAAGTTTTGACTGAATCTTTCTTGTTCGTCCGAACGACGTGCGCCAGAAATGTAAACAAATAATTCGATTTTTCATTAACCCCTGGCGGCTAGTTAGTTTTTCGTGAATAATTTCAATTGTTTTTAAACTATTGTTCACTTGAATAGCCACGAAGTTTTTATAATTCACTGTAAATCGGTTGATCGCAAACGATGAAAGAACTATCGTTTCTCAAGAACTTTGTGCAACTTTGTATTTTCTACAATAGGCAAACAGTCGTGTCCGGTTATATGACCCTGGTCTTGTAAATGGGTTTCTTTTCCGATTATAAGAGCCGGGTCTTATACATAGCAGGTGGTCAGAAAGCAGGGTCTGTCAGAGGAATTTTCCAGTTATATGTAGTGTTTACGGCGCCAGACCCCTCTTCCTTTGGGCGGATAACCTGTTACATACACGGGGTAAGGAGTTACGCTCAAAATATGGCAAGCTCAGAATGGCGTGTTTTCGTGTATATTTTACAAGATAACTTATGAATATGGAGTTTTTGAACTCAGGTCGTTCAAGAATCGTTGTAAAACCTGCGTAATCTTTAGAGTGCGAGCGAACTGGTATTGGGTATTGGGTATTGGGTGTATTGGCGTGTTTTCCAGGTGTTGGTATTGGGTATTGGGTTTTTTATGCCCCAATACCCGATACTAAATTAGTATTACTAATTGGGACCAATAAAAATCGAAAAAATCGCTGTTGAACTGAAAAACTAACCTGAAAAAATCGAAAAGATTGACCGATTTAGGTATAGAAAGCCGTTTTTGCGTTAATAAACTAAAAGGTTAAGAATGTCTTATACTGTTCGCTTTTCTAAGTAGTAAGTACATAAGTAATTAGTGCAATTTCTTTGTTCTTATCTAAGATAAACGTTTGTGATTCAATTCAAATTTGTCATTTTAGTGATACAGAATGTGTAGTACTGTACCGAGGGGTGCGGGGCGGGTGTGGTACACCCATTTTCGGTGGAGTAAGAAGAAAATGAAACATTGTAATACAGTAGATCATGTACAAGCTAAAACTGTTAAAATCTGCTATTTTACGCTCCAGAACGGCTTCTAAATGTGTTCTTAACACTATTTTGTAAAAATTTCTTGCAATAGCCGAACCAGGCCTCTTCGAAATTTTATACGTATATTACATGTGCCCGATTGGTATGGTACTGCACTTGTCATAAATAAGATGTTATTTTGGCGAAAACCATGACTGGACGTGCTACTTCTGAAATGTACGGTACATACTGTTTGAGCTGGAAATCACACGCAAATAAGCCAATTAATTGGTTTGCCGGTTGATTTGGTCAGAATTTGTCAATTATAGAATATTGCTTTCCACACAGATGATATAAAATATTTGAAGCCGTCTGAATCACGCGGTTGGATGGAACCACAGATAGAGCAAGCGGCTGTCTAGTAGAAAATCCCGAGATTCTTGCCCTACTGTAGCTCTAGCATCGTGCCGCGGCCTCTGAACCTAATTCTGTATGGTACTACTAACTAGCTAGGTGCAGTATATACATCCGGCAGTAGGTTTCAAATTAATAGTGAAAGAGAGCCCATTCACTTGGTTTTATGGTTCCCAACTCGATAACAAGAAAGATGTCTGAACACTGACTTTGTAATTGCATAGAGAATTGTCGGGCCGACACAGAGCGACGCCAATTCCATAAATACCTAAGCAAACCTGCCTGTTCTCGAGCCCTCTCACGCTAGCCGCAGATTTTTCAGTCTCGCTCTTATGTCTTAACTCGAAAAATGCTCAGCTCCTCTCGGTAAGTAGTTTGAGGAAACAGTTAATTCAACGATTTTAGCACCATCATGTAGCAAGGCTCGGTTCTGAATGCCACCACACTCCTGTCCTGGACGGTTTTACCAGCCTCCGCTCTTTCTGCCACGCAATTTTCGGCTCAATTTTTTACAATCTCAGACAACAAATCAACTAAGCTTCAGTCTGAGCCTTCAGTTCTGCTTGTGGTTCAGTAGGGTAGGGCAGTAATGAAGCCGGACAATCGGCCCAGCCCACTCGGAGATAAACTTTCAAACTTTCAAACTAAAATTGAATGCAAAACAGCGATTTAGCTGTTGAGGCTAGATGCGTTTTTAACGATTTTGGCTAGTAGTAGTTAGTAGCGTATACGTAGAGTGTTAGTACGGATTACTGTATTTTGAGGTCCCGACACGAAAAATGCTATTTTGCGATTGTGCATGACTGCTGCCTGGTGATTATTGTTAGTGTCAGCAATGGATTCCCTGATCATGAAAACCCTTACTGCCTGTCTATTCTATCCGGAATGTCTTTGCCGCAGGAACAACATACTGTAAATTGACAAAAACTTATTTTCGTGGCAGGACCTCATACAAGAGAACCCGAATGGCTTCAGAAGGGGTTGAAATCGATTCGGAATACTTGAAAACATATTTATAACCAGAGTGGAGGGCTTTAACTACTATATAAGTACCAGCAGCAAAAAATGAAATGACCTAATCGTGGCAAAACCGGGATTACTGTACAGTATCAGGGTAAATTTTCATGGTTCTTATGCATCAGAATCGATGTAAAACTAAATTTTGCACCATACCTGTGACTTTCAAGCCTAATCGGTTGAGCTAGCCCCGAATTATTTCAACCCCCCCCCCAACAAATCTGAAAAACGGCCATTTTTAGCATTTTCGGCCAACTTTCACGGTGTATGTCTCTGGAACCGTTCCACCTAAAAGCAATATGAATACATATTAAAATCCCCGAGGGTTACTCACCTACACTACACTTACCTTACTTAGGCGACCATTTTTAATAATTCGCGCTACAACAACGAAAATACGCTAAAAGGGCCGATAGCATGGCCGGATGTGACAATTCAGGCAAAAAACCGTATTCGATTTCATGAAAAAATTGGAAAAATGCGAGTTAATAACAGCCGCTACCGAAAGACTTCTATATGGCGCACTTGGTACCATTTTTAGCTACGGGAAATATATTTGAATAACTCGCGCTACAAGAAAAAGTTTATGCTAAAACGGCGATAGCATGACCGGTTGCGATAAATTACGCAAAAAACCGAACTTAATTTCATGAAAAAATAGAGAAACTCGGGTTTAAACAGTTTCTTGTGTGAGCCGCGCAGTTTAGTATTTAGCATTTGGTTGGTCGCACGTTTCAACGGGGACTGATTTTCTGTGGCGCGATTTACGAAGATGCAACCCACTTGAGTGTTTAAAATCTAGGCTGTGAATATCCGTAACACAGCTAAACTAATGCGAAAATGTATGATTGCAAGCGTTGAATAAAATAAAACACTGAAATGGCAAAAATTAAGAGTTACAGGAACTTCAACACCGTTTGTGGGGTTAGCGAGAAACAGCAGAGAGCCAATTCTTGTATCATTCGAAAGCCTAAAGTCTATTGTATTCAGAACCGATTGAAATCCTTTCGCCGAATTTGTTGTTTTTTTTTTCACGAACACGAAAATAGTCCACGAAAAAGCCCTATTTTCAGTAGTTAAGAAAGAATCCAATTTGTGGGGACCGCGTCAAACTGCGCTAAGAAAAAGAGTGGTCCTATATAGGTAACAAGTTACGCTCATTTCAAATCCGATTGAAATCAATTTGAATCAACTCTCCTTTCAACAGAAAATGGACGTTGAAAAACGACGAATTCAGTTTTTGAGAAAAAAGTGCCCTTTAACGGCTGAATTATGGTTCAAAATGCATTTTTTTCGGTAACCCATACTGTGTTTCATATAAATACATCACTTCATACCATAAATAACCGAACCCAAAAAAGAATTTGCGCTTGAAGTTGCGAAAACCGTTTTCGGACCATATTTTGGCCGTATGTTTGTATTTTCTAAACGGCGCAGCCGGAAGTACCTTGCCCATCCCTACCTTACTGTTTTTAATACATTCAATAGTTCATAATAGATGTGTGTCGATGGCTTTTTCACTGAATTGCAATAAATTAGTAAATTTTCGATTTTTTCCTTCATTTTCCTAAAAATAACGAGAAAATCTTCGAAAAACTAACTGTTTCTATATACGGGAATGTAACTAGAAGAATCTAAAAAATTGTCCTAGGATTTGCTCATTTGAATGCAGACACTATTACAAATTGTAAAAACCGCAATACCTACGTAATACCTGGAAAACACTCCAATACATCCAATCCAATACCCAATACCCAATACCCAATAGCAGTATGCACTCTAATTTTTACGAATTATTTTTTGAAAATATTCCACTTAAAAAAACGTATACATAACGTAAACGTATATATTTTTATATGTATATGTATTCCAAAATTCAATATTTGGCAACAGTACTTCATATGATAAGATTATGCCCTGTTACATGCATGGGCATGGGAATAAGTTTTCAAATTCAAACCTCCACTATGAGAGAGAATAACTATAATTTCCAGTAGTAACGGTGATGGCCAGTAGGTAAATGGGAACCGAACCGGCGCTGCCGTTGCACCCAATGGCAGCAAAGGGGAGGGTTGTTTGTAGACAGGGCTACCCCATTGAAGGGCTCTGAAAAGAGCGAGGGGTGTCCTGAGCTGTCCGAAAGGACAGTGGAACTCATAAACAAACAAACAAACAAACAAACAAACAATAATTTCCTACATTATGAATGAAAAGTACGCTTTTGCAGTCCATCGAAGCGGGTGGTAAACTTATTGCACCCGAAACGACTCAAGAATGACAAGTTCTACCGAGACACGAATCTGGATGAAATGTCCGAACAGTTGCTAGTGAACGGACGTGCAAACCTACTGGGCTCAGAGAGTAGACTGGTGAAGCCCCAGGTGACTGTCCAAAACAACGAAGACCTCGAATATCAGGTATTGCGACTGAATGTCGGGGGCACGTCCTTTCGTCTCTTGCCCAGAACGATTCTGAAGCGATCGGCCGAGAGTCTCTTGAGCGAATTCGTGTTCGCCACCCACCAAGACCGACTGAACCTGTGCACTGGTTACTTTCCTACCAGTCAAGAGTATTTTTTCGAAAGGTCAGCCCAGCTGTTCGAAATCATCTATCAGTTCTATATAAGCGGCACCATGCACAAGCCCAGCAACGTCTGTTCTGATGTGTTCTCAGCTGAACTGCAATTCTGGAAGATTAAAAGTGCTCTGTTCGCCGCCTGTGCTTTGGTAGACCGGTCAGCGGTGGGAAAAAATCAGGTTCAGCTCGTCAATGAGTTCGATCATCTGCCGTTTGGGCACGCCCGCCAGGCCGTTTGGAATTTCATGGAAGTTCCTGAATCCTCCAAAGGAGCTCATCTCTATGGGATAGCCTCTGTGCTAATGGTACTTATAGCAACTGCAATTATGATCGCTAGTTCAGTGCCTGAGTGTCAGGTACAACATGCTGTAGTGAAAACTGAGGGCTACAATGAGACACAAGTGATCTTCACCATGGAACCCCATGACTCTCTGGTCTATTCAGAGATAGTTTGTATGTGTTGGTTCACTGTGGAGTACGTTGTCAAGATATCAGTGGCAGCCAATCGGAAGAAAGCCTTTCTTCACATCCTCAATATTATTGATTTGGTTGCTATACTGCCATTTTTCATCGAAATTGGACTAAAACTGTCGGGAGTGGAAATGGAGTCTTTTTACGAGATCAATGGAGCACTGCTGATGATGCGAATGCTGAGGGTGAGCAGGGTGATCAGGATCTTCAAGTTGGGACGCTACAGCAGCGGATTGCGGGCGTTTGCCAGAACTCTCAGCGCTAGCAAGAAGCAGCTGAGCATGCTGGCCATCGTGCTAGCTACCGGGGTTCTCTTCTTCAGTACCTTATTGTACAATCTTGAGAAAGATGCGCCAGACACCCAGTTTGTCAGTATTCCTGCAGCTTTCTGGTGGTGCATTGTAACTATGACCACTGTTGGATACGGAGACATGGTACCTAAGACCACCAGTAAGTTGCTGATCTGATCGTTGTTCTAAATCACAGGATGGCTGGCTAGTCTGTTTTGAGTACCAATACTGGCTGGGTTTGATTCCCTTGTAACGTTGCCGGCACAGTTGGTGTAGTGGTTTAGGCCGCAAAGCACTGTGCGCGACATCGTGTGTTCCTTTCGGTGTGGCAAGTTTCTTGCCGCAAAGAGTTGGTCGACGGCACAGAGCTCAACCCAGGCCATCGAAAGCTGGTGACAGCGAGTAGGTAAATGGGAACCGACTGGACTTGCCGTCGCAATTGAAGATACAATAGCAACCACAAATGTTTTGGGACATATGGAACAGGGCAGCTACACTGAGACCCGACCAGACTGACACCGAGCATGTGTTTAGGCTAGTAGCGAAGGCAGCGAAGGAAGGGCAGGATGATATGGGTGTGCGTGATGGGCCCACAGTGTGGCCTAATGCAGGGGTTACGACGGCCCCGACTGGACAATCCATCCATCCATCCCTTGTAACGTTTCACCTCTGATTCATATATCTGTTTCAGTCGGCAAGCTAGCAGGCAGCGGCGCGATTGCTTGTGGAGTTTTGGTGCTGGCTCTTCCAATAACTATAATTGTGGACAACTTCATGGAGGTACACGATGAGGACTTGGCTGTAGCCAGATGCGCCGGTAACCGGTCAGTACACGCGGTACACCAGGGCATGAAGCAACTGGCTCAGGACCAGCAGAAAAATTTGGTCAGCTTTCTGCAAGCAGCTGCTAAGATTCCATCTACTGGAGAGCGCAACCGTCCTTCGAGTAAGAGGAAGGTGTCAGTGGTCTGACTTTGCTGCATTTGATTGGTACACGGGTCGCTTAACTGATTGATCTTCTTGAAAACTTGTTTATTAAACTGACATAATACATTGAAAAACGCATAACAGTTTATGTGTTCGCATTTTTATGGTGGGGAATGAATCCATGCAGATGTGATAGAGCTTAACCGTTTGCAAATGACCGTGTTTTGAACGTATCGCACAGTTTCTGGGTTTTCGATATATTTGGTCCGGCTTTCCGATAGGTTGTTTTCAGATTATCTTGGTTTAGTGCTGTAAACAGATAGACCGAAACTTATTTTTTGAATCATTTCAACTGCAAACGTCATCTGAACATCTAAAACAAGAAATGTTGAGTTTGGAACTGATTGAAAATGCGTTTCCGAGTGGGTTTGAAATAGCTTTCCGATAGACCTGAAACTGCTTCCCGATAGGTCTGAAACAGTTTTCCAATATGTTTACCATCTTTTTTTTGCTTCCGATAGGTTGGCCAAGTACGCCATATGGCGTTGGTATATTGCAAAGGGCTAAGTAACGGGAAAATAAGAACAATGAATATATGAACAAACTAAGAACAGAAGTTCTGCAAATACAGTAAATACAAACAAGCTACAAACACAGACCGAGCTAAACCAGGTAAGACATTCAAGTGTTTGAGACACAACAAAGATGCCTGAAGAGTTTGCTATAGGAAGGGCCAACGCCCTATAACATAAATTCCGAAAATACAGAGCTGCTTTTTCTACCACCTCCAATTTTTCTGGAAATTTTTGTACTGGCCCACCCCTGGATTTGGCCTAATCTCCTCTCCCTTTGACTAATGACCAGTTTGATTTCATGTATGGTTTTGGGCACCCTGTATAACAAACACAGACAGACAGACGAACAGAAAGTCCTTTTGTAGAAATCAAAAACGGCTTTCCTTAGTTCCGGCTGCAGTAATACTGGCAGCTTTCGCAGCACTACTCTGGCCGATGTTGCGTTGTTTGCTTGAGCCCTGAGTTGTGGCCACTCTCCGATTCTGCTGTTCGGGTTTTCTGTTCCAGCCGAACACCTTTCGCATCCGTTTCTTCAATGTTGAGTTGAATATCATGTAAATGACAGGGTTACAAGAACTGTTGACGATGTGACCCAAGCTAAGCAAAATCGGACCCCAGACAGTGTGCACGGGAACAAACCAAAACAACAAAGCGATCGCTTGCAGGGAGGTGCAAATGAAAAAACCCTGAACTAGCATGCTTCGTTCACTTCGTGATCCACTACGATTTTGACTGCTTTCGTTTGAGCTGGTCTTTTTCTTGGAGCGGTGAATGTGAGCGAAAACCCACAAGTACATTGTCATCATGACCGGGGGTAGAAAAGACGAAAAGAGAAAGAGTGGTAACAAGGGCAAAATGGTGTTTAAACACTGGAAATAGAAGGACAGGTCAGAATAGCCGAAGAACTTTTCACAGCCCCCGAAATGGATTTCTAAAGTGAGCAAAAGGGCCAAGACCCAAGCCATCGCAGCGGTGTAATGCACACTCGTCTCATCAAATAGCCTGATGTTCATTTTCGGCCAGATAAAGACGCAGAAACGTTGAAAAGCAACTAAGAAGGTGAGGAAAAACAAAGCGACAGTAATCAAGGTGCTGGACTGTATCACAAACCATTCAAACAGTTCAGGGTAAACAGCCTGTGCAACCAAAGTCTGCGGAACAGTTACCAACAGAGTGAACAAACCGCCTAGCCAGTCATTTACTGCCAAATGACTGGCTAGGACATAGAAAGGATTTTTGAAATCCTTTCTGAACTTTATAAATACTATTGCAACCAACACATACAAAGCTAACCCGATTACAGTGACCGTAGTGTATAGGACGCTGGCTAAAACACGAGTTGCGAGAGACGGTGGAGAGGTGTGGTTAAAGGAGATGTTTGACATGACAAACAAGTTCACAGTAATAGTAGCATCCAAATGTGGAACTCAATATCTTGATTGGGCACAATAAGTAAGTCAGATTGAGGCTTCTGCTTCCAATTAGTGGCCGTCAGACGACATCCGTTGAAAGACTTCCCTTGCTCAAAGCCAAAAGATTGGCCAATTTTGTAGGCTACACGACTTTTCCTCGCGGACAGTTCCTCGCGCGACAGTTCCTCGCCGACTTTTCCTCACGCGACATTTCCTCGCTACGACTTTTCCTCGCGCGACTTTTCCTCGTAGGAATAAATATTCCGAGCCAATAGTATGTTCTTATCAAGCCTACGTAGGCGTATGCGTAATACGTAATAGTATGTTCTTATCAAGCCTACGTAGGCGTATGCGTAATACGTAATAGTATGTTCTTATCAAGCCTACGTAGGCGTATGCGTAATACGTAATAGTATGTTCTTATCAAGCCTACGTAGGCGTATGCGTAATACGTAATAGTATGTTCTTATCAAGCCTACGTAGGCGTATGCGTAATACGTAATAGTATGTTCTTATCAAGCCTACGTAGGCGTATGCGTAATACGTAATAGTATGTTCTTATCAAGCCTACGTAGGCGTATGCGTAATACGTAATAGTATGTTCTTATCAAGCCTACGTAGGCGTATGCGTAATACGTAATAGTATGTTCTTATCAAGCCTACGTAGGCGTATGCGTAATACGTAATAGTATGTTCTTATCAAGCCTACGTAGGCGTATGCGTAATACGTAATAGTATGTTCTTATCAAGCCTACGTAGGCGTATGCGTAATACGTAATAGTATGTTCTTATCAAGCCTACGTAGGCGTATGCGTAATACGTAATAGTATGTTCTTATCAAGCCTACGTAGGCGTATGCGTAATACGTAATAGTATGTTCTTATCAAGCCTACGTAGGCGTATGCGTAATACGTAATAGTATGTTCTTATCAAGCCTACGTAGGCGTATGCGTAATACGTAATAGTATGTTCTTATCAAGCCTACGTAGGCGTATGCGTAATACGTAATAGTATGTTCTTATCAAGCCTACGTAGGCGTATGCGTAATACGTAATAGTATGTTCTTATCAAGCCTACGTAGGCGTATGCGTAATACGTAATAGTATGTTCTTATCAAGCCTACGTAGGCGTATGCGTAATACGTAATAGTATGTTCTTATCAAGCCTACGTAGGCGTATGCGTAATACGTAATAGTATGTTCTTATCAAGCCTACGTAGGCGTATGCGTAATACGTAATAGTATGTTCTTATCAAGCCTACGTAGGCGTATGCGTAATACGTAATAGTATGTTCTTATCAAGCCTACGTAGGCGTATGCGTAATACGTAATAGTATGTTCTTATCAAGCCTACGTAGGCGTATGCGTAATACGTAATAGTATGTTCTTATCAAGCCTACGTAGGCGTATGCGTAATACGTAATAGTATGTTCTTATCAAGCCTACGTAGGCGTATGCGTAATACGTAATAGTATGTTCTTATCAAGCCTACGTGTGCGTGGGCACAGGTCAGTTGGCCGGCCGGCGACAATCAGTTAGCCGGTTGTAAATAATCTTTGACAGCAATGAACACCTGACCGGACCCGTGCTCACAGTATTCTTTTATCTGTCTGTTTACTGATCGCGCGTAAACATGCGGAAAACTACATAAGTGCGGTAGAGAAGTTTATCTCTATAGAAGGTGAACCTAATTTGGTCGGTCTCCAGAAAATCGTCCAAAAAGCCTAAAGGTAGGTAAAAATCGATGTGATTTTTGCAGAACTGAACAGTGGGATCGGGATGTCAGACTACCAGCAGAAAGCTCGATAAAAAATAGATTTCTCCAAAAGTCAAAACTAAGCTAAGAATATTGGCGTTTGAGCTTGTGGCAGTTGTCTAAATTGAAGCTCTTTCCTTTCATCACTTGGAGACTGAGGCGTTAGATATCCCTTGAATTTAGACACTTTTCTGTGAAATGGACATGTTTATGTGTCAACGTGAGAGTGAGAAGAAACAAGTAGGTTTTCCGACCCAGATTAGGTCCACCTACTCTAGTCTAGAGGTTACTGCTATGTTCAAAATGGAGTTTTGTCTAACTCTATAGAATTTCTCGATAGTTTGGCGCGATGCACCCTCAACTTACTGCCATGTGCCCAGCAAAACGGAAGAGACCTACCAGTCGATGCTGGTCAAGGCTAAGCAGCTTCAACCTGGGCTGTCCCCTACCTTTATCATGACAGATTTCGAGCTGTCTTCTGCTCATGTCCATAACTTTTCGCAGTGTGTAGCATGTTTGTGTTATTCACGGCTGTAGATAACAGCCGAAAAGTTGTTATTCCGTACTGTACAAAAGAGATAAAACGTTTTCATCCATACGAGGAAAAGTCGCGCGAGGAATAGTCACGCGAGGAAAAGTCGTAGCTAGGAAAAGTCGCGCGAGGAAAAGTCGGCGAGGAACTGTCGCGCGAGGAACTGTCCGCGAGAAAAAGACGTGATACCAATTTTGTATTATTACGTTTATCCAGCTACTGCCTAACCTCATCGAATTGGCCATGATTAGCACATGCACTGCAGATAGAGTGAGAATTTGCTAACAACTTAAACAACTTTTTTACGGGAAAATCGAAAAGGTCGCCAATTTTCTGATCCAATACGCATTACGCAAAAATATGCAATCCGTTCACAGAATGCGTAACAATATTACGTAATGAAATTCAAATGAAATGCGTATGCGTATACGCATTCTGAAATGCAATGCGTACTTTGCGTAATGATATGCGTAATACGAATACGCATGCAACAGTAGCCTCTACCCGACTCAGGCCCAGACCTCCCACGATCGGGGACTACGCCCCACCACCCTCGAGACGATTTTTCAGACCCCCTCCAATTTTCTGGCAAGTAATTTCAGAAACTAAAATAGCTAAAATCGCCTGTAACACAGCGTTTTTTAGCCGCTCTTGAGCCCAAATTAACTTAGATTTTTGAGCGTTTTTCAGTGCCCAATCCCATCCCTAGAATTTCGGCTCAGATCGCCCAGCCGGAGCCAGACCACCAACCCCCTCCGCGGATGACCTGTTACAAGTATGAAATGAGGGTTTTTGTATATTTCAAAACAAAATAGCGATTTTTGCACATTTAAAGCAAAAATAGGGTTTTAAAGGACAGTTTTGCAGTTCAGACAGGATTTCTATCCGATTTTTAGACCACAAAACCACTATTTTCCGTATTGATGCGTAAATATATATATGTGTATACACAAACAACAGTAGATGTAGATGTTTGATAAGTATCTCATAAAGCGGTAAGCATTTTAGTTACTGTAGATAGGTGATACTTTGTGACTGAACTTAACTAAGTTTTCATTTAATAAGTGGACTTTACAACATGAACTTGTATCAGAAAAGCACAAAAGTTCAATAATCACTCTCTCTCAATTCATATTCGTACTGCGAGTTGCGTGAAGAGGTGGTCTCGCCACGAAATCTGTCCTCCTCAGTCACTCCCTCTCTCTTGGCTTGCAGATAAATCCAGACCATAATAAACTCGCAAATAAGCAGAGAGAATGCGATAACCAGAAACAAAGTGCCGGCAAAAAAGTCCAGTGTAGCAATGTAAATATTGTGATAGATTGCCGTGGCACCCAGCAGCGCCAGATTTTCCATAATCGCATAGGCGGCGTAAGCTTTACCCACCTAAAACACAAACTTAATACCAAGCAAACGCTACAGCTGCACTTCTGTTGATTGGGTATACCGAAAAATGGGTATTTTTGGGAATACCTACCCAATAAATACTTACCGATTGCAGGTATTTTAATAAATACCCATATCGGGTATACCGATTATTTCGGAAATACCCAGGTATTTGGGAATTGGTATTTTTTGTCCAGCTTAGTACAATTTTTATTGAAAATTCCCTATGATCACAATGTTTTCTTTGTAACTTTGTATTTTTTGGGGGAATGCAGAAACACATTTTATTACGATATCCCTTCAAAGTATCGAATTTGAATGATTTTTAGTCCTCTAACCCTACTCACTGCTGTCCCAAACTTGTTTTGCCATTAAATTCACGCTGCTCCTAATAATCAAGTGTCAATGTACAGTATAGTACATTCACAAGTAACAGAATAGCCCGCATTTTGTCACTGCTCGTTAGATCTCCATACTGTACTCTAGCAGGCTTTAAAACTACAGTATAATAGAAGCATTTCTCTTAGTCAAAATTATTTATTGAAACGAGTTTCACTCCAGTAAAACCAAAAATAATTTTATAAATTCCTAAAAAAGCTGTAAATTACATTGATTATGATGAATTTTCTAGTCTCTGACCTTGGAAATGAGTAATTTCGTGGCATTGTAAATGGGAAATCCAGCGTTTTGACTTTGTAAAACGTTTTCAGTAAATACCGAATAAATACCGGTATACCGGTATTTTTGCGCATACCGAACCGATTCCTGGGTAAGCCTAAAAATACCTACTGATACCGAACCGATTCCTGAAAATCCCATATCCAAACAACAGTAACAGCACTTCTGAATACCTCATTCGGCGGCACAATCAGAGCAGTGAAGCCATAGATTCCGGGCCGGGTAACATCGGCAACCATGCCAAGAACGGACGAGATATACATGAGCCAACCTGAATTGCTCAGGCCTATCATGAGCAACTTGAGCATTCGTGAAAACATTCCGATTAGAATGACTGCGGCATCGCCAAGGTTCAGTTTCGTTTTCAGCACCCAAATTCCTACCAGACTTCCAAATAGACCTGAAAGAACACTGTGCAATCTTCTCGACTGGAAGTGTGAAACTGACCGAGAATTGCTGAAACGGCATTCCAGATGCTAAACTCCTTCTCTGTCCACCCGATCGCCCTTTCACCGGTTGTACGGTAGGTATACAGCTGGATTACGGTACCTGAAAGTGTTAGTGAGTACGCACAGTGGCAAACGCTAGCAGAACTCAACAACACACAGTTTTCCTATGAAATACTGTTGGAAAGTCCGAGGTTAACAAACAGGTTCAGGTTCAAGTCAAGTCCAACATCGAAATTTCAGGTTCAAGTCCACGTTCTAAAAAACCTGGACAATAGGTTCAGGTTCAAGTCCAGTGATATTAACAAAACCGGCAGAATTTTGCACTGCATTCAACTTTTCTGAACCCTATAAGCGTGTCCTCTGGCAGTGAAAGACCCAGATCAGACTTTTTTATCGGGTAGTACTAATATTTTCAGTTTGAAAAAAGGTATATAAACGTGAAACCATTAAATTTCTGTGCAATTCAACCGAAAATTTAACGAATTTTGCCTAAAAATTGCACTTAAAATTTGAACCTATTAAAGTAAGTCCAATAAAAACCGGACAGGTTCAAGTCCGGCTCAAATAAAATAGGTTTAGGTTCAGGTTCAACTCCACTAATTTGAGGCTAAAAACCTATTAATAGGTCCAGATTCCATTGGACTTGCCAACAGTACTCGTATGAAATGCACGAAAATCTACAGAAACCGCTCTGCTAAAAAACAAATTTTGGAAAAGCCTAAAAATATCCCCGGAATCACCAACCTTTCGACTCGCTGAAGACAGCAATGATGACAAAATAGAAGACAGCCATAAGAATGAGAAAAGCGCGTCTGTGTCCTTGTCTTTTCTGCGCATAAATCCTAACAGTCTCCTTTGTATGTGCCCAGGTCTCAGCCAGAATACCACGGCTTTGCTCCACAACCGACTGTCTAGAAGTTCTGGTCGAGGCCCTTCTCGGTTTGGTAGCGTCGAAACTGTTGATGCTGTCTCTGTTGCGCTGTTTCTTCCTCGGCTTCAGCATTTCCGGCGGAATCTGCGGGATGCGCCACATGGTGTAGAAGAATGGCAGCGCGATCATCAGAAAGGAAATCAGCGCTGCCGTTTGATCTGACAGGTTCAAGGCGTGTCGGTCGGTCAACAGCACGGTCAGGAAGCCACCGATTATGGTTGCAGCGTTGACGCAGGCGTAGACTATGGTCACCCGAAGAGACAGCATGCGAGGGTCGGGAATAATGTCGGATAAGTAAGCAAACAAATTGATTGGAACCAGAGAGAAGGTACCGGTACAACCAGAAACAAGGGAGCCAATCACCAAAGCAAATAGAGGCGCCTTGACCACCGGACTTATCACCATATTGCTACAGTAGGCTCCAACTACAGTACCGCTGAGACCAAGTAAAACGTTGATTTGCCTGCCGTTCTTGTCTCCCCAGGCGCCTGGAAGAAACATTTCTTTCTGTACTCAAATGCTGTTTTTTAGTTCCACTGTCTGTTTCGGCAGCTCAGGACACCCCTAGCTCTTTTCAGAGCCCTTCAATGGGGTAGCCCTGTCTACAAACAACCCTCCTCTTTGCTGCCATTAGGTGCTTATGCAGCGCCAGTTCGGTTCCCATTTACCTAGTGGCCGGCCATCACCGGCTTTCGGCCATGATATTAAGCCTAAATCTACAACTACAACCTACTGTTGCTAAGTAAATTGTAATTATAATTTTAAATATATTTTTTATAAATTTACTAATACAAGTAAATTATTTCGTAAGTAAATTATAATTTTAATTATATTAAAAGTGAGCTTTTGCCTTAAGTAAATTATAAGCATACTGTACATGTAACAGGTCATCCGCCGAAGGGGGGGTTGGGGCCGGGTCTGGCGCCGGCCGGGGGGTCTCTGAGCCAAAATTTTGGGATGGGGGTTTGGGCACTAAAAAACGCTCAAAAATCGCCAAAAATCGCTAATTTGGAATGAAATACATACAGCTAAAAAGTGCTGTTTTGCAGGCGATTTTGGCAATTTTGTGTCTGAAATTGTAAAAAATTACAAATATTTGCTCAAAAATTTACTTGCCAGAAAATCGGAGGTGGGGTCGGCGAAATCGTCTCTCGGGGGGTGCCCCCATCCGGGGGAGGGTCTGGCCTAAGTCGGGTGGGGGGCAGACCACCCCCAGACCCCCTGTTACATGTTACATGTATGATTATAAGTCTAATTTTAATTAAATTATTCAGAAATTTACTAATACCGGTAAATTGTTTGGTAAGTAAATTATAATTAAATTATATTTCAAATAAATTTACGTAGCAACAGTACTACAACCTCTTGTCTAACTCAAAACTTTCTTTAGATTTCTGCAAAACATAGCCAAGAATAATAAGATCTACCCAAAAACAAATCCAGTGGAATGGAAGGAATAATAGAGGCTAATCCTTGATAAATGTCCCAATTGGTGCTGATTTTCTGGACTCTGGTTTCAACATCAGGCGGCCAGCTTTTCTGGTCAGAACAGCGGAAAGTGAGATTGCTTCCGAATTCTCTCTCACAAATGGTGTGGTATAGTCCGTCCACTATTACAATGGCGTTGATCACAGCTCCCATTACCACTACAAATGCTATTGGTTCTACAGTAACGTAACCTAGATAGTGCAGCATTTGTTGGTACAACTTCTTGGCAGACATTTTGATCGCCGCAGAAAGTTCTTCTTTATCCGCAGCGAAACAAAACTGCTGTACTAGAGTCCTAACTGTCGGTGATAAGAAATGCGCCAGACCATAACAGGAGTGGTTGCTCTGATAAGCTCAATAGTTAAATTTGTTTTATTACATCATCAAATGCAGGTGCAAAATGCGTAGAACGGTGTTATAACACAAACCTATACAATGTACACCTCGTCTACTAAAACTCAACCAAAGAAACACAAGGTACATAGAAGAAATAGAAAGAATAGTGTTTTAAACAAAATATTGATCAATGTTACGGCATACTAAATTCAAAAACTCTGTGTGCTGTAGTGGTCTGAGAGAAGAGCGACTAGTCCTGTGAGAAAGATTAGCTTATTGATAATGCAACCGGACCGCAATGACGCATGCTGCGTATCAATCCATGTGCGTAAGCAGAGGTTAAGCGGCTAACCCACCCACGACCAACAACGTTCGGTTTACTGAATGGGGGGCAAAATGGTGTGATGTCTTTCAGACGGCTTTTTCACTCGCGAAAGTCGAGCAGTGTAGGAAATTTCATAGCCAGTTCGCATCAGAGAAACCACTTGTCTTAGGAACTCCTGCCATGCATAGATGGCCAGAATAGGTGGCTTGCTATCGTCTTGCTCCATTACCTCTGTCATCGCCATTATAAACACATCCCAATAGGCAGGCTGCAAAGTTTTCGGCTCTAAACTAGGTATTTTTTATGAAAATCGGCAAATTTACAGCCTTCTTTCGGCTTTTTTTGAGAAATCGGTCTACCCCATCCCAGTTGCCAACGCATATTACCCTCCAGATTTTTCAGGCCCATGAATGGGGTACACTATAAAAATTGTCATAAAGTCTAAGCAAAAAACCTACGTTAAGTTGGCCTAAAAATCGTTAAAAACACCAATCTGGGGTCAAATGAAGGCTAAAATCGCTGTTTTACAGGTTTTTAAAGATAAAAATCTTGGCTAAAATCGCTATTTTGAAATAACTGAAACTGAAACTATTTCTAATAACTGAAACTATGACATAAATTTGTGTTGCAGAGAAATCGGGTAGGTCTTCGGGGAAGAGGGTCTGGCTTTAAGTCGGTTTGGCACTGTTGGCTGTATGTATGATACAGTAGCTCACAGCAATAAACTGCCTACTTGAAATCGTTCTATAGCGTACTGCGCATGTCGAGAGCCAGTTACCATACAGAGATGTTCCATCTGCTTTTTGTCGCCGTCTAACTTTAACTGAACAACTTGGGCCAAAAAGTTGCGTACGTTTCCGGCCAGGTGCTTTATGCGTCTGATGTCCAGGTTGTCCATTTCAGACAACAACCGAACTCCGAGAGTCTGAATAGAAAGAAGTTGAACTGCAATATAAATGTTTGTAAAGGTATGTACGTATACTACAGTCAGGCACTTAACGCCGTTTATGGTACCGACACAATATAAGGTGCTGGTACCATATGTGTTATGGTAGTGGTACCATGTATGGTACCCCCACGTTCGGGGCCTGTGGTGGTACCATATAAGGTACCGGTACCATATATGGTACCGCCACGTTCGAGGCCTGTGGTGGTATCATATATGGTACCCATACCTTCACATTGGAACCGGTACCGGTACCATTTAAGGTACCACTCTGTTCAGATTTCGTACTTTATATGATAGCGGTACCTTATATGGTACCGGCAGCTATGGCCATGAGTAGGGGTACCATACACTGTATATATGGTGCCGGTACCATATACTGTATGGTACCACCACCACAGTCGCCGAATGTGGGGGTACCCCATATGGTACCGGTACTATGTATATAAGGTGACGGTACCACATAGTACCACTACCTTAGGTACCGGTACCATATATGGTATCGGCACCATATAAGGGGCCGTCCATAAACGACGTCGTTACAAAATCCCGATTTTTCGGACCCCCTTCCCTTAAAATCGCCTTGCGTCGATTCTTGGGACCCCTCCCCTACGGCGACGTTGTTTTCGGTTTATCCCCCCCCCCGAATAAAAATGCAGTACATACAGTACTGTCATCGTATCTTGTTATCATATTGCGCAATAAATCCCTACAACCACTCTGGAGAAACTTTTCTGTATGTAAAATCCTTTGCCAGAATGTACTCAAATTGAACATAATCTAATAATGGAAGTTCCCTAAAATTCAGAAAAAAGCGACGTCGTTTTTTGCTAACCCCTCCCCCTCCTGGTGCGTCGTCTATCGCAGTGTGGTGCACTTTTTATCTAGGTAACTAGGTAACTAGGTATACCTAGTATTACCTAGTTAATATTCGGGAAAAGTACCTAGATTTACTTTACCTACAGTAGTTTTAAATCTACATAACTAGGTACCGGAGATTTCCACTTAGTATCCCACCCCACTTAATAACCCACTGGGATATTACATGGACCCTTATTCCGCTTTATATCCCATGGGATATTACTTGGCGGCAATGTTTATGTCAAATTTGTAATAATTTTCTTTACACACGCATATATGTATCTATACTGTATGTATGATAAAACATTGTTCCAGTTAATATCCCATGCTGTTTCCAGTTAATATCCCATGGCTTTGTCCAGTTAATATCCCTGGGATATTAACTGGCGGCAATGTTTTCACTGAGAAACGTGATTTTCCGTGTTATATCCCCTGGGATACTAAGTGGAAAACTCCGGTACTTCTAGGTACTGTTGCTAAGTAAATTATAATTATAATTTTAATTATATTTTTTAGAAATTTACTAATACAAGTAAATTATTTGGTAAGTAAATTATAATTAAATTAAATTTCTACGTAAACAGGAAAAGTTAATTATAATTATAATTTGTAAATTATACTTACCAAAAATAATTTACTTAATTTACTTAAAATATACTTAATTTACTTACACAACCCTAGCCATTATTGAACCTTTTTGGCAGCATCCAAGTGCGCGTGAGTGTCTGCTTTCGGTATCTATAATCTATACCTTTCAATGGCAAGCCATACTTACAGTACAATTTTCCGCCCGCCCGCCCACTGCCTTTCGTCTTCGGGCTTGTTTCTCTTAATCTCCCACAAAACAAACTACTGCAATTTATCCGCCAAGCTAAGAGTGGATATTAGGTACTTTTCAGCAGTTTTGCTATGCGATAGATATGTTCATTCAGTCTCACAGGCACTGTCGGTTGTGGATGCCAGCAGAAACTGACTGGAAAGCCACTTGAGATTTATGTTTTAATTCCGACAAACTGTCACTGTTGACAGACATGGGATATCATTTCGGCTGAGGGGTGATAAATTTTCAAATTCTGAGGGGCCTGGCCGGAGGGGGTAGCGGCGGCTGATGGGAGGTTGAGAGGATGGTAAACCAAAGAAGTCCGATTTTTCGCTAGAATCAAGGTTGTTTGGCTTATTTTTCATTTAAATAGGTTGAAATAAGCTAATCTGAGCTCATTCACACGTAACCTAGACATACTCTTATCATAATAATCTTCCATAAAAATCATGAAGGGGTAGCGGTGGCCTGAGGGGCGGTAGGTCAGAGCCTGAGGCGGATATACCCCTAAGCCCCCTTTGTCCATGTTTGTTGTTGACTTAACCTGTGACACCCACGCTTGGTTTTCATTCTAGACAACTGTTGCTTAGCATCCTTGCTAAGTGGGAATGAAAGCTGAAGGTGTTATACACATATATATACTTAATGTACTTAATTTAATTAAATGGAGTAAGTAAATTATAATTAAATTAAATTAAATTTCTCTCAGTTGTGGTAAGTAAATTTTAATTAAATTATATTTCTCCGGGCATGTGGTAAGTAAATTATAATTTAATTATATTAAAAATAAATTTACTTAGCAACAGTACTTCTAGGTAGAACAAGTTTACCTAGTTTGATATTTTCAGTTTTACGTTCCTTTTTCAGTCAGCAAACTTTCAAATTTTCGGCTTTCCCACAATTACAGTGTCCAAGAGAATGAATTTCTGATAGTGTTGTTATGACTACTAGTCAAAGTCAAAGTCATAGTTAATACTTTTGTGACATCGCAGTCAAACGGACAGGGTAGTCAAAGTCAAAGTTTGACTACCTTCGATACCATAAATACGTAGTCAAACAAAGACCAGGTAGTCAAACCGTTTGACTATTACTACATTTTGCTATAAGAGGCAAGCTTTTCAGGCGTATTTTACCACTTTTCCGCTGTTTGCAACAAAATAATTGACAAATTTGATGCATTTTTAAGCACTATAGAACACCAAATAACCTTTTTCTCTAAAATTCTGAAAACAATGAGGCACCAATCAGTGAATCTCTACTTCATTCAAGCCCCACAGGTCCAAGATTAAAATTATGACATACAGTACATAGAATATGTACACTTTTTGGTTAAAGAAACAACAAGAATTGGCTTAAAACACAAAGGGCATTTTATTCAATTTTACGGCTTTTTGCAGAGCATATTTTGGACTTTGGAGGGAAAAGAACAATTCTGCCGAACCAGTGTTTCAGCGCCCAACCAGTGTTTATTTCAAACTGACTGAGTAATCAATGGAATAACACCCACTTCAGGCTAACGCCTGGTAACCGAAACATGATAAGTCCCTGAAAATGACGATTTGGTTCTGTTTCAAAAAGTAGTCAAAGTAGTCAAACCGGTGGTCATAGTAGTCAAATGGTTTGACTACAATATAGTCAAATTTGACTACTCTGGTATTGTACTCAAACGGACGGTAGTCATAGTCATAGTCAAACGGAAATTTTGGTATTGTAACAACACTAATTTCTGACTTATTTGATCAGTAAAATACAAAAATTTACTTGAAATGTGTAAAATTTCGTAAATTTTAACTCCACTAACTTTATCATTGTTCTATTCAGATCAGAACCAAAAATAATATTTTGACTTGATTTCGAGCGTTTTAGGTTTACCTAATATTACCTAGTTTTTCTGGGCTTTACCTATAGTCCTTGCCAAAAAAGAGCGGACTGGCGGTTTTTTGCGAATAACTCCTTATGGGTGCATCGGAGCGCGTTTTGCCCCATAACCAAAGTTGTAGACTGGCTCGAGCTCGTTACTCTGGTGCAACCTAATCTGCGCAAACGCGCCATGGTAATGCTAATCTGCGCAACGGAAAAAAATCAGCTTTTCCTGTAGTTGGGATGAACGCGAGTTTTTCAGTGAATTATAATCTACAGACCTCGGGGATTTCAAAAATGTATTCATATTTCTTCTAGGTGGAACGGTTCCAGAGTTATACACGATCAAATTTGGCCGAAAATGCTAAAAATGGCCATTTTTGGCGATTTTCAGATTTCTGGGGGCGGGATTGGAATAACTCTGGACCAACTCAGCCGATCAGGCTGAGATTCACATATATGGTGTAAAATTTAGTTTTACGTCGATTGAGCCACATAATAACCCTGAAAAATTGACCCTGATACCGTAATCCCGGTTTTTCCAAGATTAGGTCATTTGATTTTTTCTCTGGTTGTATGTAGTAGTTTGAGCCCTCCACTGTGGTGCCAAATCCATTTTAGAGTATTTCGAGTCGATCTCAGGCCTTTCTGAAGCCATTGGTACTGTAGTATGTGGTCCTGGCACGGTACAATTTTGTCAATTTGTCTTGTCTGCGGCAAAGAAATGACCTATAAGGTGGGCACTGGCGGTTTTCAAGGTCCATTGCTGACATAATTATAATCACTGGAATACCGTTCTAACACGAAAATTTTTATTTTAGCTTATACATGCCTGGTGCAGAAACGCTCTGTAGAGTAGGCAATAGCAGCTTCCAAAAATTTATTGACATACCATGATCGCTGGGTTACTGTATTTTGAGGTCCCGATGAGAAAATTGTTATTTTTTGCAATTTAGGGTGTTTCTGTTGCAGGGAAATGTTGAATAAAGTAGGTAATCAAAGCTGTTCGGTGAAAGTATTTACATTCGTTCCAGAACCAGCGAATATACAGTATTACAGTACATTGTGGTTCTGGAACGAATGTAAATACTTTGAACGAATAGTTTGATTACCTACTTTATTCAGCTTTCCCCTGCAACAGAAACACCCAAATAGCAAAAAATAACAATTTTCTCGTCGGGACCTCAAAATACAGTAACCCAGCGATCATGGTTATGTCAAGAAATAGATTCCCCACCCCGGAAAACCTTTATTGCCTACTCTATAGAGCGTTTCCTTGCACCAGGCATGTATAAACGCAAAATAAAAATTTTCGTGTTGGGACCTCAAAATACAGTATTCCAGTGATTATAGTTATGTCAGCAATGGATTCCCTGACCTTGAAAACCCTTAGTGCCTACTCTATAGGTCATTTCTTTGCCGCAGGAACAAGGTAAATTGACAAAAAGTTATTTTCGTGCCAGGACCACATACTACAGTACCCAAATGGCTTCAGAAAGGCCTGAGATCGACTCGAAACACTCTAAAGTATATTTTAACCACAGTGGAGGGCTCAAACTACTACATACAACCAGAGAAAAAATCAAATGACCTAATCTTGGAAAAACCGGGATTACGGTATCAGGGTCAATTTTTCAGGGTTATTATGTGGCTCAATCGACGTAAAACTAAATTTTACACCATATATGTGAATCTCAGCCTGATCGGCTGAGTTGGTCCAGAGTTATTCCAATCCCGCCCCCAGAAATCTGAAAATCGCCAAAAATGGCCATTTTTAGCATTTTCGGCCAAATTTGATCGTGTATAACTCTGGAACCGTTCCACCTAGAAGAAATATGAATACATTTTTGAAATCCCCGAGGTCTGTAGATTATAATTCACTGAAAAACTCGCGTTCATCCCAACTACAGGAAAAGCTGATTTTTTTCCGTTGCGCAGACTAGCATTACCATGGCGCGTTTGTGCAGATTAGGTTGCACCAGAGTAACGAGCTCGAGCCAGTCTACAACTTTGGTTATGGGGCAAAACGCGCTCCGATGCACCCATAAGGAGTTATTCGCAAAAAACCGCCAGTCCGCTCTTTTTTGGCAAGGACTATAGGTAAAGCCCAGAAAAACTAGGTAATATTAGGTAAACCTAAAACGCCCGAAATCAAGTCAAAATATTATTTTTGGTTCTGATCTGAATAGAACAATGATAAAGTTAGTGGAGTCAAAATTTACGAAATTTTACACATTTTCAATTAAATTTTTGTATTTTACTGATCAAATAAGTCAGAAATTAGTGTTGTTACAATACCAAAATTTCCGTTTGACTATGACTATGACTACCGTCCGTTTGAGTACACAATACCAGAGTAGTCAAATTTGACTATATTGTAGTCAAACCATTTGACTACTATGACCACCGGTTTGACTACTTTGACTACTTTTTGAAACAGAACCAAATCGTCATTTTCAGGGACTTATCATGTTTCGGTTGCCAGGCGTTAGCCTGAAGTGGGTGTTATTCCATTGATTACTTAGTCAGTTTGAAATAAACACTGGTTGGGCGCTGAAACACTGGTTCGGCAGAATTGTTCTTTTCCCTCCAAAGTCCAAAATATGCTCTGCAAAAAGCCGTAAAATTGAATAAAATGTCCTTGTGTTTTAAGCCAATTCTTGTTGTTTCTTTAACCAAAAAGTGTACATATTCTATGTACTGTATGTCATAATTTTAATCTTGGACCTGTGGGGCTTGAATGAAGTAGAGATTCACTGATTGGTGCCTCATTGTTTTCAGAATTTTAGAGAAAAAGGTTATTTGGTGTTCTATAGTGCTTAAAAATGCATCAAATTTGTCAATTATTTTGTTGCAAACAGCGGAAAAGTGGTAAAATACGCCTGAAAAGCTTGCCTCTTATAGCAAAATGTAGTAATAGTCAAACGGTTTGACTACCTGGTCTTTGTTTGACTACGTATTTATGGTATCGAAGGTAGTCAAACTTTGACTTTGACTACCTGTCCGTTTGACTGCGATGTCACAAAAGTATTAACTATGACTTTGACTTTGACTAGTAGTCATAACAACACTATCAGAAATTCATTCTCTTGGACACTGTAATTGTGGGAAAGCCGAAAATTTGAAAGTTTGCTGACTGAAAAAGGAACGTAAAACTGAAAATATCAAACTAGGTAAACTTGTTCTACCTAGAAGTACTGTTGCTAAGTAAATTTATTTTTAATATAATTAAATTATAATTTACTTACCACATGCCCGGAGAAATATAATTTAATTAAAATTTACTTACCACAACTGAGAGAAATTTAATTTAATTTAATTATAATTTACTTACTCCATTTAATTAAATTAAGTACATTAAGTATATATATGTGTATAACACCTTCAGCTTTTCATTCCCACTTAGCAAGGATGCTAAGCAACAGTTGTCTAGAATGAAAAACCAAGCGTGGGTGTCACAGGTTAAGTCAACAACAAACATGGACAAAGGGCGCTTAGGGGTATATCCGCCTCAGGCTCTGACCTACCGCCCCTCAGGCCACCGCTACCCCTTCATGATTTTTATGGAAGATTATTATGATAAGAGTATGTCTAGGTTACGTGTGAATGGTCTTACTAGCTTATTTCAACTCATTTAAATGAAAAAATAAGCCAAACAACCTTGATTCTAGCGAAAAATCGGACTTCTTTGGTTTACCATCCTCTCAACCTCCCATCAGACGCCGCTACCCCCTCCGGCCAGGCCCCTCAGAATTTGAAAATTTATCACCCCTCAGCCGAAATGATATCCCATGTCTGTCAACAGACAGTTTGTCGGAATTAAAACATACAAATCGCGGCTTCCAGTCAGTTTCTGCTGGCATCCACAACCGACAGTGCTCAGAGACTGAATGAACATATCTATCGCATAGCAAAACTGCTGAAAGTACCTAATATCCACTCTTAGCTTGGCGGATAAATTGCAGTAGTTTGTTTTGTGGGAGATTAAGAGAAACAAGCCCGAAGACGAAAGGGCAGTGGGCGGGCGGGCGGAAAATTGTAACTAGGTATGGCTTTGCCATTGAAAGGTATGATTATAGATACCGAGCAGACACTCACGCGCACTTGGATGCTGCCAAAAAAGGTTCACAATGGCTAGGGTTGTGTAAACAAGTATATTTTAAGTAAATTAAGTAAATTATTTTTGGTAAGTATAATTTTTACAAATTATAATTATAATTAACTTTTCCTGTTTACGTAGAAATTTAATTTAATTAATAATTATTTTACCAAATAATTTACTTGTATTAGTAAATTTCTAAAAAATATAATTAAAATTATAATTATAATTTACTTAGCAACAGTACCTAGAAGTACCGGAGTTTTCCAATTTAGTATCCCAGGGGATATAACACGGAAAATCACGTTATTCAGTGAAAGGCCTGTCGCCAGTTAATATCCCAGGGATATTAACTGGACAAAGCCATGGGATATTAACTGGAAAACATGCATTAATTATTAACTGGAACAATGTTTTATCATACATACAGATAGATACATATATGCGTGTGTATATAACATGGGGGAAAATTTGACATAAACATTGCCGCCAAGTAATATCCCATTGGATATAAAGCGGAATAAGGGTCCATGTAATATCCCAGTGGGTTATTGGGTGGGGTGGGATACTAAGTGGAAATTTTCGGTACCTAGTTATGTAGATTTAAAACTACTCCAGGTAGTTTAAATCTAG
The DNA here is from genome assembly GCA_030248155.1 of Sabatieria punctata. Taxonomy (NCBI): domain Eukaryota; kingdom Metazoa; phylum Nematoda; class Chromadorea; order Araeolaimida; family Comesomatidae; genus Sabatieria; species Sabatieria punctata. The sequence continues at coordinate 36,098 of JASANB010003794.1, forward strand.
GTACTTTTCCCGAATATTAACTAGGTAATACTAGGTATACCTAGTTACCTAGTTACCTAGATAAAAAGTGCACCACACTGCGATAGACGACGCACCAGGAGGGGGAGGGGGTTGTTAAAAACGACGTCGCTTTTTTCTGAATTTGTTGGGAACTTCCATTGCTAGATTATGTTCGACTTGAGTACATTCTGGCAAAGGATTTGGCTTACAGAAAAGTCAATCGAGAGAGGTTGTAGGGATTTATTGCGCAATATGATAACAAGATATTATGATATCAGCAACAAAGAAAATTCTGCATTTTTATTCGGGGGGGGGGATAAACCGAAAACAACGCCTGCCGTAGGGGAGGGGTCCCGCGAATCGACGCAAGGCGATTTTAAGGGAAGGGGGTCCGAAAAATCGGGATTTTGCAACGATTCGTCGCTGGCGGACGGCCCCTTTTATGGCGCCGATACCTTATATGGTACCGGTACCTAAGGTAGTGGTACTATGTGGTACCGTCACCTTATATACATAATACCGGTACCATAAAGAAAATTCCCACATTCGAAGATTTGTGGTCATGTTGACATACAGTATATGGTACCGGCACCATATATACAGTGTATGGTACCCCTACTCATGGCCATAGCTGCCGGTACCATATAAGGTACCGCTATCATATAAAGTACGAAATCTGAACAGAGTGGTACCTGTAGACCGTACCGGTACCGGTTCCACAGCGCAGGTATAAGTACCATATAGGTTTTTATCACAGGTCTCGAACGTGGCGGTACCATATATGGTACCGGTACCTTATATGGTATACCACCACAGGCCCCTAACGCAGGGGTACCATACATGAAAACACTACCATAACACATATGGTACCAGCACCTTATATTGTGTCAAGACCATAAACGGCGTTAAGTGCCTGACTGTATTATACGTGCCATGCCCTTTTTTACAAACATTTATATTGCAGTTCAACTTCTTTCTATTCAGACTCGGAGTTCGGTTGTTATTCGAAATGGACAACCTGACATCAGACGCATGTTACTGGCCGGAAACGTATGACCCGCATTCGTTATACCGTTAAAGTTAGACGGCGACAAAGCAGATGGAACATTCTGTATGGTAACTGTTCTCGACATGCGCAGTACGCTATAGAACGATTTCAAGTAGGCAGTTTTTCAGAGCTACTGTATCATACATACAGCCAACAGTGCCAAACCGACTTAAAGCCAGACCCTCTTCCCGAAGACCTACCGATTTCCTGCAACACAAATTTATGTCATAGTTTCAGTTATTAGAAATAGTTTCAGTTTCAGTTATTTCAAAATAGCGATTTTAGCCAAGATTTTTATCTTTAAAAACCTGTAAAACAGCGATTTTAGCCTTCATTTGACCCCAGATTGGTGTTTTTAACGATTTTTAGGCCAACTTAACGTAGGTTTCGTTTAGACTTTATCACTTTTATTTAAAAAATCCCATTCATGGCCTAAAAATCTGCGAGGTAATATGCGTTGGCAACCGGGATGGGGTAGACCGATTTCTCAAAAAAGCCGAAAGAAGGCTGTAAATTTGCCGATTTTCATAAAAAATACCTAGTTTAGAGCCGAAAACTTTGCAGCCTGCCTATTGGGATGTGTTTATAATGGCGATGACAGAGGTAATGGAGCAAGACGATAGCAAGCCACCTATTCTGGCCATCTATGCATGGCAGGAGTTCCTAAGACAAGTGGTTTTCTGATGGGTGAACTGGCTATGAAATTTCCTACACTGCTCGACTTTCGCGAGTGAAAAGCCGTCTGAAAGACATCACACCATTTTGCCCCCCATTCAGTAAACCGAACGTTGTTGGTCGTGGGGTGGGCTAGCCTCTCTAACCTCTGCTTACGCACATGGATTGATACGTAGCATAAGTCATTGCGGTCCGGTGGCATTATCAATAAGCTAATCTTTCTCACAGGACTAGTCGCTCTTCTCAGACCACTACAGCACACAGAGTTTTTGAATTTAGTATGCCGTAACATTGATCAATATTTTGTTTAAAACATCATTCTTTCTATTTCTTCTATGTACCTTGTGCTTTTTTGGTTGAGTTTTAGTAGACGAGGAGTATATTGTACAGGGTTGTGTTATAACACCGTTCTACGCATTTTGCACCTGCATTTGATGATGTAATAAAACAAATTTAACTATTGAGCTTATCAGAGCAACCACTCCTGTTATGGTCTGGCGCATTTCTTATCACCGACAGTTAGGACTCTAGTACAGCAGTTTTGTTCGCTAATAGATACTGAAGAACTTTCTGCGGCGATCAAAATGTCTGCCAAGAAGTTGTACCAACAAATGCCAAAAATGCACCATCTAGGTTACGTTACTGTAGAACCAATAGCATTTGTAGTGGTAATGGGAGCTGTGATCAACGCCATTGTAATAGTGGACGGACTAGGCACACACCATTTGTGAGAGAGAATTCGGAAGCAATCTCACTTTCCGCTGTTCTGACCAGAAAAGCTGGCCGCCTGATGTTGAAACCAGAGTCCAGAAAATCAGCACCAATTGGGACATTTATCAAGGATTAGCCTCTATTATTCCTTCCATTCCACTGGATTTGTTTTTGGGTAGATCTTATTATTCTTGGCTATGTTTTGCAGAAATCTAAAGAAAGTTTTGAGTTAGACAAGAGGTTGTAGTACTGTTGCTACGTAAATTTATTTGAAATATAATTTAATTATAATTTACTTACCAAACAATTTACCGGTATTAGTAAATTTCTGAATAATTTAATTAAAATTAGACTTATAATCATACATGTAACATGTAACAATCTGGGGGGTGGTCTGCCCCCCCCACCCGACTTAGGCCAGACCCTCCCCCGGATGGGGGCACCCCCCGAGAGACGATTTCGCCGACCCCACCTCCGATTTTCTGGCAAGTAAATTTTTGAGCAAATATTTGTAATTTTTTACAATTTCAGACACAAAATTGCCAAAATCGCCTGCAAAACAGCACTTTTTAGCTGTATGTATTTCATTCCAAATTAGCGATTTTTGGCGATTTTTGAGCGTTTTTTAGTGCCCAAACCCCCATCCCAAAATTTTGGCTCAGAGACCCCCCGGCCGGCGCCAGACCCGGCCCCAACCCCCCCTTCGGCGGATGACCTGTTACATGTACAGTATGCTTATAATTTACTTAAGGCAAAAGCTCACTTTTAATATAATTAAAATTATAATTTACTTACGAAATAATTTACTTGTATTAGTAAATTTATAAAAAATATATTTAAAATTATAATTACAATTTACTTAGCAACAGTAGGTTGTAGTTGTAGATTTAGGCTTAGTATCATGGCCGAAAGCCGGTGATGGCCGGCCACTAGGGTAAATGGGAACCGAACTGGCGCTGCATAAGCACCTAATGGCAGCAAAAGAGGAGGGTTGTTTGTAGACAGGGCTACCCCATTTGAAGGGCTCTGAAAAAAGAGCTAGGGGTGTCCTGAGCTGCCGAAACAGACAGTGGAACTAAAACAGCATTTGAGTACAGAAAGAAATGTTTCTTCCAGGCGCCTGGGGGAGACAAGAACGGCAGGCAAATCAACGTTTTACTTGGGTCTCAGCGGTACTGTAGTTGGAGCCTACTGTAGCAATATGGTGATAAGTCCGGTGGTCAAGGCGCCTCTATTTGCTTTGGTGATTGGCTCCCTTGTTTCTGGTTGTACCGGTACTCCCTTCTCTCTGGTTCCAATCAATTTGTTTGCTTACTTATCCGACATTATTCCCGACCCTCGCATGCTGCCTCTCGGGTGACCATAGTCTACGCCTGCGTCAACGCTGCAACCATAATCGGTGGCTTCCTGACCGTGCTGTTGATCAACCGACACGCCTTGAACCTGTCAGATCAAACGGCAGCGCTGATTTCCTTTCTGATGATCGCGCTGCCATTCTTCTACACCATGCTTGGCGCATCCCGCAGATTCCCGTCAGAAATGCTGAAGCCGAGGAAGAAACAGCGCAACAGAGACAGCATCAACAGTTTCGACGCTTCCAAACCGAGAAGGGCCTCGACCAGAATCTTCTGGACAGTTCATTGTGGAGCAATGCCGTGGTATTCTGGCTGAGACCTGGGCACATACAAAGGAGACTGTTAGGATTTATGCGCAGAAAGACAAGGACACAGACGCGCTTTTCTCATTCTTATGGCTGTCTTCTTATTTTGGGTCATCATTGCTGTCTTCAGCGAGTCGAAAGGTTGGTGATTGCGATATTTTTAGGCTTTTCCAAAATTTGTCTTTTTAGCAGAGCGGTTTCTGTAGATTTTCGTGCATTTCATACGAGTACTGTTGGCAAGTCCAATGGAATCTGGACCTATTAATAGGTTTTTAGCCTCAAATTAGTGGAGTTGAACCTGAACCTAAACCTATTTTTTTATTTGAGCCGGACTTGAACCTGTCCGGTTTTTTATTGGACTTACTTTAATAGGTTCAATTTTGAAGTGCAATTTTTAGGCAAAATTAGTTAAATTTTCCGTTTGAATTGCACTGAAATTTAATGGTTTCACGTTTATATACCTTTTTTCAAACCGGTAATATTAGTACTACCCGATAAAAAAGTCTGATCTAAGTCTTTCACTGCCAGAGGACACGCTTACGAGTTCCAGAAAAGTTGAATGCAGTGCAAAATGCTGCCGGTTATATTAAATTCACTGGACTTCCAGAACCTGAACCTATTGTTCAGGTTTTTTTTTTAGAACGTGGACTTGAACCCGAAATTTCGATATTGGACTTGACTTGAACCTGAACCTGTTTGTGCTCCGGACTTTCCAACCCGGTATTTCATAGGAAAACTGTGTGTTGTTGGGATTCTGCTAGCGTTTGTTACTGTGCGTACTCACTAACACTTTCAGGTACCGTAATCCAGCTGTATACCTACCGTACAACCGGTGAAAGGGCGATCAGGTGGACAGAAGGAGGAGTTTGGCATCTGGAATGCCGTTTCAGCGATTCTCGGTCAGTTTCACACTTCCAGTCGAGAAGATTGCACGGTGTTCTTTCAGGTCTATTTGGAAGTCTGGTAGAATTTGGGTGCTGAAAACGTGCTTCGAACCTTGGCGATGCCGCAGTCATTCTAATCGGAATGTTTTCACGAATGCTCAAGTTGCTCATGATAGGCCTGAGCAATTCAGGTTGGCTTCATGTATATCTCGTCCGTTCTTGGCGCGGTTGCCGATGTTACCCGGCCCGGAATCTATGGCTTCACTGCTCTGATTGTGCCGCCGAATGAGGTATTCAAGAAGTGCTGTTACTGTTGTTTGGATATGGGATTTTCGGGAATCGGTTCGGTATCAGTAGGTATTTTTAGGCTTACCCAGGAATCGGTTCGGTATATAAAAATGCCTTTATTTCTGCGTTATTTTTGGGGTATTGTTGCTGAAAACGTTTTAAATTCAAAAACATGGATTTCCCATTTACAATGCCACGAAATTTATGACTTCCAAGGTCAGAGACTAGAAAATTCATCTCTGTCAATGTAATTTACAGCTTTTTTAGGAATTTATAAAATTGTTTTTGAGACTTACAGGTGAAACTCATTCAATAAATAATTTTGACTAAAAAGTACTTCTATGCTGTAGTTTTAAAAACCTGCTAGAGTACAGTATGGAGATCTAACGAGCAGTGACAAAATGCGGGCTATTCTGTTGCCAGATGTATATACTGTATACGTTGACATGATTATTAGGAGCAGCGTGAATTTAATGGCAAAACAAGTTGGAATGGCCGTGGTAGAGTTGGAGTTAAAAAAATCGAACAAATTCGATACTTTGAAGGAATATCGTAATAAAAAATGTGTTTTCATATTTTTAAAAAATACAAAGTTACAAAGAAAACATTGTGATCATAGGGA